>DWAJ01005282.1:0-11709 GCA_018238005.1 Eurema mandarina | reverse complement strand
TACATTTCGAATATATATATATATTACTAGCATTTGCTTGTGACTTTACCTGTATTCATGGGGTACTTTTATACTTTTTCAGCGTCGTTTTTTGTCGTAGTTGGGTTTTAGTTTTTTTACTTTATTTTCAATAGATACATGATACATGCATAATATAGGCGCGCGAAGCCAGGGGCTCGCTAGCCTTATGCACATAATTACTGTGGACTTTTATTGTATGTATGTATTTACAAAAGAAAAGTATGTATATTGTAATTTATTCCGTTATCTAGTTGCCATAACACAAGCTTCGGCTTAGCTCGGAACTAGATAGCGCTGTGTATAAATGTCCTGAAAATATTTATTTTTATTTATTTATTTATTATAAACTGCGTTCATCAACACTAATCCTTCTACTATATTTATTTTCGAAAGGTAATTAATACACTATAGCATTTAAAACCCACAATAGCAGCGAACAATATAAGGCCGCCCATTCACGTATTATCCCTTACGGAACGTGACTCAGTTCGTGTAATTAATACGGGTCACGCGTGAATGTCAGTCTTTAAGACACGTCAAATGGCTGTTAATCCGTATTAAAGTAAATCCCCCCATTTTGCCTTTTGAACGCTCGTTTTTGTGCCGTGCATCTAGTTTATAGGTTATACAATCAATTGTATAGACTGTACGGCTATTTGTGTGAGTTATTTAAAGACACGTATTTATGACGTATACGTTGTGTTGCAACCTTTTTAACCGACTTTAAAAAAAGGAGGAGGTCTCTCAATTCGACCGGCAAGTCGGTGGCAAGAATAACCGGTTGGTTCAATATTGTATTGGTGGTAAGGATTGTTGCAGCATTTACTTGGTACTGACTTCAAAATTTTAAAATTCTGAATGAAAATAAGCAGTACGCTTACGTTGTAAATTTATTTTTTGCTTTTTAGTTTGAAGTCGTTTTATATTTATAACTGGCTTTTGCTCTCGCCTTTGTCCGCGTCAATTTATCTCAGTGTGTCGCAGACATTTTTAAACATATTTATTTTAAAATGCGAAGGGTCAAACGGGCAGGTGCCATGAGTACGTTGTCACGGGTGTATTATCAGTTTTTTAGGGAAACGTATACTCTGTAAGATCAATTAAAGAGGAATAATTTTTGACGCCTTTTTATTTATGGCTTATACGTTTTACTGACATACATTTGAAAATACAAATTTTTACAAAATAATTTTCCCTATAAATAAAGACGATGGCAAACAAAATAAACGGTCCGCCAGTTTCGAGACACTGTTACTAACGATAATAAAATCGAAATCATATAAATGATAGGTAGCATCCGGATGGTTCTCGTTCGTAAGCTCTATAAAGCTGGCTACACACGCTACGGTATACCTGACAGGTTGGTTTTACATAGAGAAGTTCTACAAGCAAACCGGACCGTGTATAGCATCCTTAATCTATAACCTTAATTAGTATTAAAATTAAATGAAATTATTATGATAATTAAAAAACTATACAATGGGTTTGATAGAAGGCATGGACATAGAGTTTTTAGACCCTTTTTCGGATAAATATTGTTATAGATACAGTGTCCTATTTTTTGTCCTATTGGGGATGGAAAATTAAAAAAAAAAAGTTGAAAAGTGACTTTTTCATACAAAAACTGCTGATAGATTTAACTGAAGCTATCTAGGTTAGCAATCCGTGCTTATAACATACCTATTACAGACGAATCAGTCAGGAATAGTAGAGTCTCTTGCCGGTTCTTCTCTGCGGTAACTGCCTTCCGAACCGGTGGTAAATGTTGTGTAATAATATAATGTGTAATATCATGGTGACTCAAAAGTGCTACCATATGTAGCCTAGTTGACTCAATATATATTTTTATTTGACTTTGAAAATACTAAATAATATAATTGCGAAATTTTGTGAGAATGCATAGTAACTTAAAATTTATCTCTCTCACTTTATAACTCATTTCTAAGGCGGATACATATTATATACTTGTAGATTAGTTGACTATGACTAGTACCCGATCGTGTATAGCCACCCTAACAAATAAGGTATTTCTTTTGTCGGAGAAAAAACCTATGTGATTTATATAGGGGCGAGAATGGCTCCAATCGCTCAAGTTTGATAAAAGAGACGTCTGTCTGCTAATGGAAAGTCGTTTTTCGTAAATATATCGATAAATTGTTCGAGGAAACTTTGTTAAGGATTCCCTGATTGTTATATTGTGAGGGATTTTTTTTTGGTGCGAATCTGTTAGTTGGGAATTGAAATTTTATTATTAGACGACCGATTGGCGCAGTGGTAACACAGCTGCTCTCTGCGCGAAGGGTCGTGGGTTCGATTCCCACACCGGATAAATATATTTGTAATTTACATTTGTATTTTCTGGGGTCTGGGTGTTGCTATGTATTCTATGTATGTATTTACTAAAGAAAAGTATGTATTATATGTAATTTATTCCGTTATCTAGTTGCCATAACACAAGCTTCGGCTTAGCTTGGAACTAGATGGCGCTGTGTATTAATGTCCTGAAAATATTTATTATTTATTTATTTTATTATGTGAGACAGACAGAGATAGACTCATGTTTTGTAAGACATTTAGAATGGAAGACACCGTCAATTAAGCATAGGGGAGTTTTGAAACGCACTTGTGATATTAATTTGACACATTTATTTTTATTTATGTTTTCTATTTTTGTATCAACAAGTGATTGGCCAAATAACTAAAAATAAAAAATAAAAATAGTTCAAAAAACTGCACACGACCCTAATTTCTTAATTCACTACTTCAAATTACATAGCGGGCACAGAAGGCAACGCGATGCCAGCCCGCGATGCAAATGCAGCTTTGTAAAGGTAATTATGTAAATGGCTCGCATTAATTGTTGGAAAATGAATAACTACATACCGGCCGGGCTGTGTGTGGATTTTTCTAAAAGCCATTACAGCTTTGTTCGCTGTTCCATTGTTTAAATGTTACGATAATGGAATATACATAGGTACATATATACACGGAGATTATATACTCGTGGTAAACGCGAATAGGAATTTTAAATTCTAATTGCAGCTAGCCTAGTTAGTTATGTAAGGATAATATACTAATGCGCCGATTTCTGAATCGCGCTTACGATATTTGTTTTTATTAACTTTCATTAACTTCTGGAACCTTTCGGGCCTAACGGACGGACGTCAACCTTCCTCCCCACCTATCTGTATCCTTGTACCCTACTCCTACGCCTGTTTATTCCTATCCCCTTACTTCAAGAAATACTCTAAAAAGCATTTTAGAAATCGGTCACCTGTGCTTGAACGAAAACATACGAGCAAAGGCGCGTGTTAGCACTAGTTAATCTATAAAACATAGTATCAGGTCGGTACTTATTATTCCAAAAGCGAGCGATGCTGCGGGTCAAGTGTTAGGTTTGCCGGCGAAACGGAAAGTTGGTACGAGTGAGTTGTACGAGTTCAGTTTTTGTTTTGAGGGTAGCCGGAAAACGATGAATCCGCCAATTATGACTCGTATGTAGATGTAGCACTATTCTATATATTACTAGCGAGTCGCCCCGGCTTCGCTCGCATGTATTATACCTGAGTATTGAGTTGTTATTTGCATTTTGGATGGTACATGTTTAGCCGCATTTCATACAGCATGCAAAAATTATATTTTATAGGAAATACATTATTATGTACTCGATTTACTATATGATAGAAATTACATTAACACATAAGTTAACTCTCAAAAAATTCCTTAATACAATAAAAACATTTATTAGTCAGCCATTTGTATAATTTTGTCAAAAATATAAATATGTATGCATATAAACATTCCACTTGAATCAATTTCTCTATTAAAAAAACCGAATGACAATTGGTTGTGTAGTTTTAAAGATTTAAGCATACCTACATATGGATAAAAGGACAGAAAAAGCGCCTTTTTTATTAATAAGATAAATATTCTTTTATTGTAATCAATTCATATATATATATGTAAGTTCAAGTTCCTCCACTTTAAGTTCCCCTTTTAAAAAGTATATATAGATATAATTGTACTAGTAAAATATTAACAATATATTTTTATTATTTTCAGGTAACCACAAACCAAATATAAATCCTTCAACATAGTAAGTAGAATATATCTAAGTAAGGCGCGCAGAACTTAATATTTGCTCAAGAAATTAGGCAAGTGCCGGAGGTCGTTGACTCAAATGATTAGTATGTAAACGGTTCTCCTTTACAAATACAAATAGGTAGTTCTCAATAGTAATCTCTCTAACAATGGACGGTTAATCCGAAATAATCTGATGTCTGATTGAGCGTTCGCTTTTAATAATGTAAGGAGGTAAGGCGTTCGGTTATCGGGCGGGGTTTTTGGCGCGTTTTTTTTTATTAAACGTTCGGGATTCAAAGGAAAAAACTTTTTTTTTTTAATGGAACCCTATTACTAATACGAAGATTTCGATGTCTGTCAACAGACTATCATAAAATAATTTAGAGAGATATTGTCACAGATGATGTTTTTAAGTTGCCACTACAAAATTAAAGACAGACAAGAAAAGTTGAAAAATTAATAATTAATTACTTGTAATAGGGTTCCCAGAATCATTTAATTTAACTTATAACTTTTGTCAGTTTATAATTTGAATACACACTCGTATATATACATTAAAATTCGACACTGGCATACACTTATCACTAACTAGCCGTTGCTCGCGAATTCGTCCCCGTCGTTTTCTTTTTCCATTATTTCTGCGCTCCTAATAGTCGCAGCGTGAATAATAAAAATAATTTTTCAATTCGAACCAGTAGTAATGAGATTAGCGCGTTCAAACAAGCTTTATATAGATTCGCACAACTGAAAAAAACATGACATTTTGACAGCGTCATATCTAGTAGGTATATAGTCTATACTCAATACAGATTATAAATTAAATTATAGATTTGAATTTCGAATTCCGTCTCCTGCATTCGGAAGCGCGCAAACATTACAACCCCATCTAGCCGGGCTAACGTACCTAGTACCTACAGCGGTTGGAAAGTCCCACTATTTGTCCGTGGCTACGTGGAACACGGCGGATCTAAGATGCCCTCGCAAACAGCCCGTGTTTGCGGACGTGACCCGAATAGCCGGCCGGTAAACATTCATCGCCTATGTCTACTGAAGATACTAGCCGTACCTCGCAGTTTTACCCGCGTAGATTTCGTTCTAACGTCAATACCGGGATGAAAAGTATCCTAGGTGTTAAATTAAGGTTTAACCTACACGCATGCCAAATTTTAGACAAATCCGTTGCGTAGTTTTTGCGTGAACGAGCAACAAACATATATATGTACTCATACATCCTCATACATTTTATAATATTACTAGAGCACAGCCGTGGCTTGGCACTCATACATTATGTTTGTATCGTACATATAGACCTTCCTCTTGAATCACTCTATCTATAAAAAAGCGCATGAAAATCGGTTGCGTAGTTTTAAACTTTTAAGCATAAATACTTTGTAATGGTTGCGTCCGTTCGTATGTGTGTGTGCTCGGAGGAACACCGATGAGATTTAGTCGGTACTGTCACCATTGCGTCCGACATAACCGCCTCCTTTTCCCCCGAGGAGGACGCGGTGTAACGACCGCTACTCATGCGCCGTGTTCTGAATCGCGCTTATGATATTTTTTCGAGACTAAGCATATATACAACTTCTCGACATCGAACTATTGGGTCCTAACGGCCAGTCTGTGGTTCGACTGGCCGAGAGGATACCTTTGGTTCAGAGGAAGGTATTTGATGACCAATTGGCGCAGTGGTAGCACAACAGCTTACAGCGCGAAGGGTCGTGGGTTTGGACCCCCACACTGGAAAAATATATTTGTAATTTACATTTGCATTTTTCTGGGGTGGGTGTTGCTATGTATTGTATGTATGTATTTACAACAGAAAAAGTATGCATAATAAGTAATTTATTCCGTTATCTAGTTGCCAAAACACAAGTTTCTGCTTAGCGTGGGTCTAGATGGCGCTGTGTATATGCATATATAGTCCTGAAAATATTTATTTATATTATATTTTTACATAAAAGCAGTTGAAAGGGAAACGCTCGTCTCTACCATGCTTTAGCTAAGCAAAAACATGAGTGACACGCCATAACGAACTTTCCAGACGCCGCGAGCATATTAAACGCGATGTTTTGCGCTCTAATATAATTATCCTAATGACGTCACGGCTTCATAATGCGAATTAACTTGTCTCTCATATGTCCAATACACGTCTCGAGGTGATTATAATACTATGTTAGTATAACAGCGGCCCGCGGTTTTGTCCGTCTCGCTTAAAGTAATTTCTTCAATAAAAAAAACTCCTCATTAATAAAAAGAATAAATAACTTATTAAGAGATTAATGCCGAAATACTGAAACGCAACTTAAAATTAAGTACAACTTAAACCGGTACGCGATTTGTCAGTTCGCACCACAATTCTGTCAAAATTACGAGTCTTAAGGCGTGCTTAAATTTAATTTGCGTATGAGTATTTGGCCGTAAATCTTTCAAAAATAATATGCTAAATTGAATTAACGTTAAATAATATTTCTAATTACAATTAAATAAGAAATATGTAGTTTATAATTTCAACAGATGTCCTTCTCTGTAAGGTGACGTGAATCCTGTAACACTCGCTATAAAGAAACTATAAATTATCTTCATAAATAGTTTGCCCAGTCAACATAGCTTAGAGAAAATGTAAGATATTTAAATAATGTAAAATCTACGCTCTTAATAAAATGTTATCCTTTAAGGATTTTTAAAGCTTAATATTCTTTCAATAACGTCTTTACGCGAAGTAGCTAAAGAAAATCAGCATCTTGAATTCTGTTTTTGATAGTTTTTTTTTTCTTTTCTTATATAAAAAATACAAATAAATAAAAATTAAACTTGTTTTGTAATTCTTTACAAACTTTGATGACCGCTAGGCGCAGTGGTAGCACAACTGCCGAAAGGTTGTTGGGTTCGATGCTCACTCTGATTTTTTTTAAATTTGTATTTTTCTTCGGTCTGAGTGTTGCTACATATGTATTTACAAAAGAAAAGTATATATGTGTAATGTATCCGTTATCTAGTTGCCATAACTCAAGCTCTGCGTAGCGTGGGACTAGATGGCGCTGTGTATAAGTGTCATCTAAGAAGAAAAAATTGTCTGACACTGTTTGCAAAAATATCTTGCAAACTGTAAGCTGTATGTAGCTTGCGCTCTGCGATGTTAATAAAAGCAAGTCACTATGACATAATACAAGCTAGTACTTAAAAAACAATCGTCAGACGAGGGCCATTATCTCGTGGTAATAAGCATTCACTTCGCTACTGCGAGTATACAGGATGTTAAAAAACTTTCCAAGCCTTAACAGTAATATTCTATTACTAAAAACATTTTCGAATTAAAATAAAATCAAAAAATCTTATGCAAAAATAACAGTGTAATAAAGGTTTTAAAAGATTATGTTTATAGTTCAAAGTTATCCTAAATTTTCCTAATCCTTTAATGCTGGTAATTCTAGCTGGCTGCTTAAAGGAATCATTGCGCAATCAGCTAATTCATAACTCTTTCTCTATCTTTTGCACCTCAAAGACAGAGAAGATAGATTTGAGGCGTGATTGTGAGGTGTGTCCAAGTTAGTGTTGCAATTTTACTTAGTTAAGTTCATTGTTTTATTCATAACAATCTGAATATATATAAATCTCGTGTCACAATGTTTGTCCTCAATGAACTCCTAAACCACTTAAGCGATTATAATAAAATTTGTACACCATGTGCAGTTTGATCCAACGTAAAAGATAGGATAGCTTACATCCCGGTATTGCCCCGGGAACAGGAATTACGCGGGTAAAACCGCGGAACACAGCTAGTAACTATATAAGAATCCACTGCCGCTATATATTATCAGGTTAACATATCGTATGTTTTATTTTTTATTATTTTTTTTAACACGCTGTATAAATGCGCGCTCTTATCCCATTCGAGTTGAAAGAAAAAAACGTCGCTGTAAATGTCAGCCGGCCGCTTACAGCGCCCGTGTAAAACTTTAAGCTGAATGGACGATTCATTATAAATTTAGCGAGCGCTTTAAAGCGATGCAAAATGAAAGCATTCGCGCTTTTTGTGTACGTCACGAGTCGTGGCTGGCCTTTGACGGGACTTTGCGTTTTGGCGCAAACTGAACCGTTTCTGACGTTTTTTGCGGTTCTACCAAAGCCTCTGTAATGCTATTACGAACTGAGAGCCCTGTGCCAGTTCGCCTTTAAGTATTTTATTTACGTTTACAAAAATATTAATCGAGTTTTACATTCAAAGTTTGAATTTAAAAATTCGCAGCGCATTTCGGCGCTTCCAAATTGGCGGTCTTCCGTCCCGTTCTGATGAAGGCGTGTGACAATGAGTGCGATTGAAACGGCAACGGTTTGAAGGGGGGTACGCATAGTATTCGAAACACATGTAGGCACTATAATTACCCCGGTCCCTGCGGCTTTGAAGTTCCAAGTACGCTCAAATGCTCCCACGTGAGGGGTATAATTGGTACCTACGCCGGCTGATTGCTACGGTTTTGTCAATATTTCTCGTTCTACGAGCTGCGATCGCGACTCACGATGCACTATATGCGAAAAGTTGATTCTCAACCAACTTTGAAGTTGGGTTTTTTTAACCGACTCCAAAAAAGGAGGAGGTTTCTCGATTTATGTGCGAAACGTTGCTTCTCTATTTAGTTAGTAAGTACTGAGGTTTGAAGTTCGGTTTTTTTGACTGACTTAAAAAAAAGGAGGAGGTTTCTAATTTCACCCGTATTAAATGTAACACGCCTTTAAGAAATGCGGTCTAAAAGGTCAGTCAATGTAAATTTCTGCTTTGGAACGAATTGTTATAATGTTTTAAAGAATATGAAAGTTATATAAGCAGTAACATGCTTTATGGGTGTATTTTAAGAGGTTTTAATAATTAATATACGCATTTAACTTATAATATTATTAGGAGTAATTTTATAAAAAAAATTTTCTTTAAGCAACATAGTGCCTTAAATGACATTAAAGAATCATAAATTCACGGTATTATTATATTATAATATTTATTTTGTAAACTATAGTAGTAAGTTGATGAAAAAATAAACTAATTAGTCGCAGCCCTAAATCGGAACAGTACCAAAACAGCAATGTAAATAAATGTCGTAACCCTAGCGATGTGTATTAAAAGAGAAAAGATTTTTAGTGCGTTCTTCACTTTTTTATGCAAGGGAGTTCAGAAGAAGGGTTGCCTTATGTTAAGCGACCTTTGAATATTAGCAAGCCTAAGTACAGTCGACTACTTAGTTACATGAACGCGTTCAAAATTATATTTATCAC
The DNA here is from genome assembly GCA_018238005.1 of Eurema mandarina. Taxonomy (NCBI): domain Eukaryota; kingdom Metazoa; phylum Arthropoda; class Insecta; order Lepidoptera; family Pieridae; genus Eurema; species Eurema mandarina. Next base: position 2,337 of record DWAJ01005282.1, on the reverse strand, counting down.
CGTACTACTAAAAGATCCCTTATGTAAGTGTCGCGAAAGGAGAATGACAATAATATGAGAATTAATAATAATAAAAAAACAGAAAATTTATTATGAAAGACAATTTATCAGAAAAAGCAAATTTAAGTAAGAAATCAAATCAAGAATCAGGGCCGTTACTTACTATTTTAAATTTTTCTGGACTTATAAACTTCTAAATGGCAGCCCTTAATCTTATTGAAAACGATTAGTGATAAATGTGAATAGCTTAAGTTAATATTAGTTATAGAATTTATTAAAATGTAAGTTAAGTAATTTATTTCCTTATTTCTTGAGCTAATATTGCATTCAGGGCTGTCACTTACAAATTAAAAAAATTTCAAACGTTATAAAACTAGTGAGTGGCAGCCCTTAATCTAAATGGCAGCTCGCCGGGTTAAATGTAAACAACGCAGTGTAATGAGCCCGCGTCGAGAGCGATGCGTGCCGAATATTCGCTGCACAGCCTAGCTACAAGCGCGCCGCTGTTACACGATATGGCCTCATTACACGGCCAGGGCTGGCACGCGCGAGTTTCTTTTCACGTAATTTTAAGTTTATTGAAGAGAAACTACAATATGATACATGTATATAATATGGTGATTTCTCATGAGAGAACAATAAAATAACTATTTGAATTTGTTGCTATGAAAAGAGTTTTTTTTACTAAATTATAAACAAGTTTCATTTAAAACAAAAATCTAATCACTAAACACTATAATTACCTGAAAAGAGAAACAACATTCTTACGCCATCTTCTTACACATAGTAAATGAAAGAAAAGATAAGGTTAAAGTTTGGTATTAAAGCAGACAGATTAACCCGTAGGATGTACACACTATATAAAGAACATGCTTCGTCTTATATCTGATTCATTTTAGAATAAACTTGTTTAATTACTTCAAGAAAGATGTTATTTCACGTGCTGTGACGTGACATGTTACGTCACTAGCCAGTACAATGCAATATTGAGGACTATAAAAATAACGAACGATTTACCTTTATCAAGTTGAAAAAAATGTTTTAGTATGAAATTAATCGTTTTCACAATCTGTTAATAAGTTATTAATAAGTTTATTATATTTTAAACTAGCTATAAACTGCAGTTTTACTCGCGTAGGTATAGCACGCGTCACGAATCTGTAGCGCTGAACGAAACCTGCGCAGAAGTCAAAAATAAGGTATCGAGTTTATCGTCGGGTGCGCGAGCGTTGATTGGTTGTCCCAGTCGTGTTGTCTTTCTCGCACCAATATATCAATTACGAGCGCGATTCTGCCGATGCGCAGCTATTCTCGTCCAGCGCTAAACATCCGTGACGCGACCTATAACTTAATAATTAAAAAAACTATTAGTCTTACCGCCAAATACTCATACGTAAATTAAATTTAAGTTGCGTTTTAGTATTCCGGCATTAGAAACACAAATGTGGTGTGAATATTTCACTTATATAGTCAGCTCGCTGTTAAAGCGTCAATATTGTTTTCATTTTAATCTTTAACTTTAAAAGCGATTCGCTAACATAGACGTTTCACGTTAAAACCAACGGCCGTGTGCCGGCACAGCCACACCCGATTTTTTATTTAATTATGGGGTAGACGCAAAAATGAAATCTTCCATCCTAATACTGGGGCACACTAACGTTTGACGTCAATGCCCACTATCGCGATAATTATTGAAATAATTTAAACGTATTAAAATGGGTGGCTACACTTCAACGGTTAACGCGAAGCTCATGGATTGTGGCCACTTCATCGCATTAAGCTCTTTGATGTACCGCCACTTGAGGTATCGCCTAACGCCAAACGGCGTTGTTAATGCCGTTGTCAAATTATTCCGTTAAGTTGTGGCTACACCTGTGGTTAACGTCCATTAACGCGTTAATTAACGCGTTAACTCGTTAGTGTGGCCCCAGCATAACAGGAAAAGTCCTTAAACAAAATATATTTTGCATGTTTCCAGTGAAGATTTAGTATTGCTTATTAGTGTTTCTGTACATTTGACATATACAAATACCAAATGTCTTGTCTCTGGAAAATAACTGCTCTCGCGTTTTCAGGCAAATATGTCCCAAGAGCAGTCCTCGTAGACTTGGAGCCAGGCACCATGGATTCTGTCCGTTCTGGACCTTACGGCCAGCTGTTCAGACCTGATAACTTCGTGTTTGGTCAAAGTGGAGCTGGTGAGTGATCTATATCTATACATATAATAAATACGTAACGAGTCGCTGTCTGTACATGGAAGATATATGAGAAAAAATATTATAGGAGACCTTTATTAACGCAATACTTCTGTTGGCTTCCAAAACAATGATTTTTTGA
>DWAJ01005281.1:0-11710 GCA_018238005.1 Eurema mandarina | reverse complement strand
AGAATATTTCTATACAAATTATGAAGTAAACAAAGATACGTGTTGTTTTTAATTAAAAGACAATTTTTAATTTAGGCCCGTTTCCTCGTGGATGTCGTTGGAGAGGAAACAATTAATTAATAATTAAATTAAGAATAATTAAATGTGGATACAATTCCATCGTAAGCTTTCTAACAATTTTCCTCGATATAAATAATTGTTAAATTAATTTTTACGGCACAACGATTACATAACAATGTATTGCATAGACAACCTTCGCCTGGGCATCATTTTTCCGACTTTTATGTATATGGCATAAGTGGGAGCTTCGGAAGCCTTTTCTTTCTTTCCCAGGTTTCGTTTTGGTTAACAGAAGGCATTATTCATAACCCAAGATTCTATTCCCTGAAACCAATATCCTCTACTAAAAATGCCTTATGTATATGATCATGAACTACCTAATGAGACTAGTGGAGTCTCCAAATTGTGAAAGGTGCCACACGGTCGACGACCACTTACATTTGTTGACGGAGTGTGATCTGCATGATACACTTAGAAATAAGTTATTCAAATATTTAGGTATAAACAGGCTTGATGTCGGTGCACTGCAAACAGTGTTGGCATATCCGGCATCAAGCCGGGCAAAATTTTTATTTAGATTTTTAATTGATGTATATTATTTGTAATTAGTGTAATTTTTTTGATGATGGGGCTGACATGGCTTCAGAGCTAAAAGCGCTAAAAAAAATAAAGATTAAAAAAAAAAAAAATGATCATGAACGATCACCCATGTGCATGTTCTGGAAACGCAGTCGCGGCGTCGGTAGTAAGAAGACAATAAACAGCAAGGCATTAAAAAGTTAATTAAGTTATTCTTATAAACTAATGCTTAAAAAACCGTTTGAAGGCAGAATTCCTGTTTATTTACTGTATTAATTCGCTCTGTAACTGATTGTAAATAAATTTTTATATTTTTTTAATATTTAACCTATTGTAAATCTGAACAAATTGTGTCGGTGCCGTATATGTGTCATGATTGGATGAAACAGGCTCCTGAAAAACAGTATTTACTATCTTGGGAGCCTGGGTAATTTTTTTTTAAATCAACTTATTGGAAATAAATTATTATTATTATTATTTAACAGCGGGCTAACATGATCGCTCAGTGTCAGGTGATATTTGCAATAAAATCTAATTTCTTGGGAAAAATAAACAGTATGCCTAATGTACATATTGATTATATCCCAAGCGGGTTGTTCCTGAAAGTATTAGAACGATATGTTACTTTATAATTTGTAAAGAGACACGCCGAGCCCATGTATTATGAAGACAAACTTCTCGATCGGTGTAAGGTAATATATTACGTATGTTACTTAACAGTAATGTTTTTAGGGTTCCGTAGCCAAATGGCAAAAACGGAACCATTATGGATTCGTCATGTCTGTCCGTTCGTATGTCACAGTCACTTTTTCCGAAACTATAAGAATCACATTGTTGTAACTCGGGTATTAGATGTATTCAGGGAACCGCATTAAGATTTAAACACAAAATAGAAAAAAACAATAAATTTTTGGCGCTTAGAGCCGTAGTTAGAACTGAAACTTTTTTTTTCATCAAACTCATATGTGTGAGGTTGGGTCTTCAAAAATGATATTGAGGTTTTTATGTAGGGTAAACTCAGGTGGCTGTTGTTATAAACATTGCTTTAATATCAAAATGTATAGAACAAAAGTATTTTTCTCCATCAATAATACAAAATGTATTACCTACCAACAAAATATATTAGGTATGATTATTTTGTCTTTTCACGACATGCCATAAGTAATAATATCTTTGTAGTCTAATATATAATCTTATAATTATAAGATTATATATTAGTAATTACTAATCTTATAATTGTAGTCTTTTATTATTAGATTATTTTAAATTTAAAATGTTTTTACATATTTGTGGCGTATAAATGCGTAATTATTTTAATGCGTAAAATCGGTAATACGAAAACTAGTATGTAGATATAATAATATTGTAAAGGATAATTTTGAAATTTTAACTCCCTACGAATAACCCCTTGGTTTATGTTATGTTATAAGATTGACATGACTGTATGAAGCATCGTAGCTCTCGCTTGGGATACAAAAAAACAATTTGGATTAACTGATTTTTTTACGGAAAATTTTAACCATTTGGGCGTGTGGTTAGACTATCAGCAGGAGTTTCGCCTTAGTACCATGAAAAAGGGAAAAGAAAAGGATTTGGTATGAAAGGGAATAAACGATAGAAAAATGGTTCTGGTCCCACTTGCCAAATGAAACGCGATAATATGACATATCTTTACTTACTAACGCCTGGCTTCAAAGAAAAACATGTAACATAACTAGCAGCTCCCCGCGACTCCGCACACGTGGACTTTCATATACACTTCCTTCTCCCCTTATAACCCAATTTTTTTTCTAGTTAAAAAGTAGCCTATGTTTTATCTCAGGCTCTAGAATATCTGTGTACCAAATTTCATAACAACCGGTTCTGCGGTTTGGCCGTGAAAGCGTAAAATTATAAAAAGTTTCAACCCCCCGCGCAACCTTTAGGGGTTGATTTAAAAAAAAAGTAGCCCATGTCCTTCCCTAGGCTCTAGACCATCTGTGTACCTAATTTCGTTCTAATCGGTTCAGAAGTTTTAGCGTGATGGAAAGACAGACAGTCAGACAGAGTTACTTTCGGAATTATATTAGTATGGATAAGACTAAGACAAGTTGTTTTCACAGTTACAAAAGTTATGCTCATATGTTAGTTTGTTATAAAATAAATTTTACTGTATTCAAACCCTTAGTTCATCTTCGTAAGTAGCTACTTCTTATCGAACTGCTATATTAAATTGTAAATCGTTTATTGACTTTGTTAAGGGTATTTGAAGTGGAAACAAGTTATAACAATAAAGTGTCTCTTCAAAGAATATTGAATTATAATAATAATAATAATAATAATAATAATAATAATAATAATAATAATAATATAATATTTTCTGGACATTTATACACAGCGCCATCTAGTTCCAAGCTAAGCCGAAGCTTGTGTTATGGTAACTAGATAACGGAATAAATTACATATACATAATTTTCATTTGTAAATACATACATACAATACATAGCAACACCCAGACCCCAGAAAAATACAAATGTAAAATACAAATATATTTTTCCGGTGTAGGAATCGAACCCACGACCCTTCGTGCAGAAAGCAGTTGTGCTACAACTGCGCCAAGCGGTAGTCGATATAAAAATTAATACAGGAATTTAACAATAAATTATCGTAAATTAAAAGCTTTCACTTATAGTTAAACTTTTAAATTATTTAATTATACATTTACGCTAGCTTAATTAGAAGGAAGGATTCGGAATACAACCATAAAAATTGGGATTTCAATTTTATAGACATCTTTTTTTTAGCTTTTCAGATCCGGTAAGTGTACTACAATACTGTAGTGCAGTTTTTTTTCCCACCAAGTCGAGTAATTTATGTATCTTAATAAAACTATAAAAATACAACAATGCAATTTAAACAAAACGCTCGCAATAAAAGCACCCCTCGTGCGGACAGCGTCATCCATTACCGGTCGAGAAAAAGGAATTAAATTTAAAACATCAAATAGCTTATCGCTACTATAATCATGAGGCTTTCTACGGTTTCAGTTTTTAGACTTAACTTTTCTACATCCTGTATATTACACCCTATGTCACACCCTGTACATAGCACCCTTTTTTTTTTATACTATGAAGAGGGGAGACGAGCTGGGCGCACTCCTGATGGAGAGAAGAGTAACGCCAGCCCATAGCCAATGCAGTGCTACCCGGAACTTTGCTATAAAGCCCAACTCCGGGCAAAGGTGCACTACACCGACGCTCCCCACTTTGAGTCGTCAGATGTTAAGACTCATTAGCCCAGTAATTTCGCTGGCTACAGTGCCCTTCAGACCGGAGCACAGTGACATTTTCACATGACTGTTCAGGCGGTAGAATGTCTGAAAATATAATGACGTGTTTCTTGTATATTAATTTAATTATAATTTGTATGTTATCTCCACAGAAAAAACATTTAATAATTTATCTAACCTGCCATTCAAATCATTATATTTGCGCTTAACTGAATAATGTAATTTTGCTCAATGTTGAAAATAATTACACAAACTGGTTATATACGTACTTTGATTAAAACATTCTTCCTTGATAACTTAGGTTTTTCGATTCTGACTCGATATGCACTTTGCTATAGGAAAATTAAAATGTTCTTATTGAAAGTTTCTTAATGTTTTTACTATAAGTAACTTTATAGGAACGGTCGTTTATTGCAAAGATCTCGCATAGCTGGCATGGTTTAGGGATATTACAATTGTATTTTAGTCAATAAGAAAATGATAGCAATCTTTAATTTTATTACATTAAATGATCATCATTGAAACAAATCATCTCTTGTAAAATTTAATTGCGTATTTACAATATAAATAAAACCGTTTATATATAATTTAATATATATTCGTTCGGTTATCGACTTATTATACCAGTCCAACAACATTGCATTGTCACTCAAAATGGTAACACGAACTAAACGAGAAACAATAGTTATTCACAAGACCTTTTTCGTCATAAAAATAACAACAAATGAATTGCACCATTTACAGAATTAACTTCCTGTTTATTGACAGTATCTGTAATGCCCTCAGACTGAGATATTGTATAATGGGCGATGAATAATTAGTTCATAATGTGCAAAAGCAAGGCTCGTCTGGACGGCAAGACTGTGATCGTTACCGGCGGGAGCTCCGGCATAGGATTCGAAGCCGCAAAACATTTGGCTTATAAAGGAGCAAAAGTTATCATTGCTAGCAGAAATGAAACGAGACTTATTCGCGCAAGAGATAGAATACAACAGGTTACAGGAAACACAAATGTCATATACCGACAGTTGGATCTAGCTTCGCTAAAATCAGTCAGAAACTTTGCTCAGGACACAATCCAGGCAGAAGAAAGACTCGATGTTCTGATAAACAATGCTGGAGCGGTGGGATTGTCTGATAGGCTCACGGAAGATGGACTGAACTTGACAATGCAAGTGAACTACTTTGGTGCCTTTCTCCTAACCTATCTATTGCTGCCTCTGTTGAAGTCGTCAGCGCCGAGCCGAATCATAAACAGTTCTGCGTCGTCAATGTACATTGGACACTTGGATTTCGACCACTGGAATGATTTAGGACGGTATTCGGCGATCGAGTCGTTAGCCAATTCGAAGCTAGCTGTGGCATTATTTACGGCGGAACTAGATAATAAATTAAAAGACTGTGTGCAATGCGTGACGGCTAATACATTTGATCCATTTGTTGTTCGAGACACAGATATTTTGAATAATGTACCAGAGTTAGTTCGGAATATATCGCAGTTGTTTGTTAATATAGTTGGACAGCCAAAAGAGGATGTTGCTAATGAAATAGCCTTCTTGGCGGCTGATCCTGAAGTTCAGGATGTGAGTGGGACGCATTTTAAGTTCTGTCGAAAGTGGATAAACCATTGGCTGGTGTATGAAGAGAGTTTAAGGAAGCAGCTTTGGGAAGAGTCGAAGAGAATTTTGAATCTTACGTCAGAGTATGATTGGGAAAATAACGATTTGTGATGTATTGCATACAAATATAGTCGCCAGCGTCACAAATTTAGCTAAATTAGTTAATAAATATTTTTCAAATAAAATTTCAAAGACTCAGTGTTTTTTATTTATGTATTTAGAAATCCTTTAACAAAAATTCATTGTTCACAATCATTTTTGAGACAGCATAATACATCAGTGTTCAAACCATCTCTTAACATTTATATACAAGTAAAGATACTATACGCTTTATACATGTAAAATAATATCTATTCAAAGTATTTAATAATATTTAAAAGTAACATTTGAAAGTCTGTCAGTGTTAACTGTTAAGGCCTACAATGAACCTTGGAGGGACCTTGCGTAAGACTCTCAATGTAGAAAGATCATTGATTTTACAATATAGAAAATAATTGTAAATTGCCATCGTAATGTCGTGGGATTTGGCCTGCTGTAATGGATCAATATTTATTTAGAAAATCTATTATACTGATTTGTAGATATTTTTATTTCAATAACTTTTTTTTTTTATGATATGAAGAGGGGAGACGAGTTGGACGCACTCCTGGTGGTAAGAGTAACGCCAGCCCATAGCCAATGCAGTGCTACCCGGAACTTTGCTATAAAGCCTTACTCCGGGCAGGTGCACTACACCGACGATCCCCACTTTGAGTCATCAGATGTTAAGACTCTTAATTAACTTAATTGCGTTTGTCGCTTTTAGGTATAACATAACTATGAAGACAATAATCATTTATATTAATCTCTTATTTAAATAAAAAAGCGTTTTTTATTGTTAAATGTAATTGCTTATTTATTCATTCAAATTTATTCTGATAAATAAGTAAAGTAACGATGACAGCATATCCTTAGAACTAATAAAAACGCATGACCATTGTAAATTCCGCGAACTCCTAACTCATTATTATTAGTAAAGAGTAAATCCTAACTATTTATTATTAGTAAGGAGTAAAATCCTAACTAATTGTAATTATTAGTAAGGAGAAGATGTAAACTCCATGCGGATGAACCCAAAGGATTTACCTAGTTTAAAATGTTTATGCATTTCTCTAGTGTTGCCCGCTACTCGTAATGGTCATATCATTATGTCAGTCAGCCGCTTCCGTGTGACTTACGCAAATATCCGATACCCGCCGCAAGACATAAGCAAGATATATAAATTATAATTGACTTAATACAACTTCGTGGAAAAAACACTTAATAATTATTAGACGCGCAAATTTTAATTACATTTTGAAACTTAAAAATTCATTCTTTTGTTAATTTCAACACGTACTTTTGTTAATTTATTTGTAAAAGTATTAAATACTTAGTAACTTAAAGGGATCTTCTTTAGTAGGTGTTTTCTGAACTTTGTAAAGTAATACTGTAATTTAATATGGTTACTATATGTAGCCTAGTTTAATAAAGACATTGACAAAATTGAAATAATTTTTAATTAAACCGCTTTTGTCTTTAGCTCAAACCACAATTTTGAGAAGCGCTAAAAGGATTCTGTGGTATATGAGAAAGTGTTTGTTCCTCACGTAGGCAACGCCGCGAGAATTTCTAATGCCACTCGACTACAATTCGTAGAGCAAGCAAGGATTATTACATTACGTCATTACAAGTTAAGTTTACTAGGAAACCTTAAGCGTCCTAATAGTAAGTAGTAATTGAAGAATACTCATGCTCATTGTTTGTTTTGTATGTCCACTCCAGCATATAAGAGTATATTCTGGGAGAAGTATATAATATATAATATTCTTTCCTATAGTTATAGATATTAATTAGCCGTAGCTTGATGCAAAAAATTCTCTTTCTTGATGTAAAAGCTATAAATGAAAAGGTTTATTAGGATATGTAGATGTTAATTAGGCTTTCACTCAAAACTTCTTACTTTAAATTTAGTCATATTATTAAATTTCAAAGACTCAGTGTTTTTTATTTGTATTTAAAAATCCTTTAACAAAAATTCACAGTACATAGTAAATATATGAATGACATCGTTGACAATAGTTTTGGAGACAGCATAATACATCAGTGTTCAAACCATCTCTTAACATTCTTATACAAGTAAAGTACGCTTTGTACATGTAAAATAATATCTATTCAAAGTATTTAATAATATTTAAAAGTAATATTTGAAAGTCTGTCAGTGTTAAGGCCTACAATGATATTAATTATAAATTACACAGGTAAATGCGGCACGCTAACGCATAAAAATATAATTTCAAAACCCAAAATGTTTTCCCTAACCCATTCCTTACTCATTCAATTTGATACACCGTTGTATATGAATACTTAAAAATCTTCCATCATTAGACCTAAGCCCATCTTAACCCACCAAATTGACACTAATTGCCATACGACCGCGCCATCTAAAAATACCCAAGTAATCAATTCGCAAACGTGAGTCTTCATAATGACATCACTTTTACTTCCGCTTGAAAGGTGAGTATAATTTTTTCAATAATAGCCCATATGTCACCACGTATAGAGAAAGTTTTGCATTGAAACTTTTGATAACTTTTTCTTAATACCACACGTTATCGGCTTAATGAAGAGATAATTAGCTATATGGGTGGCGTATGCGCATCTATTATTGAGCATAATGTTTTGCTTATTTATTTTCTCCTCCTTTTTATAACTATAATAAGCTATAGGTACCGACATGCTTAGTTTATAAGGCGAGTTTAGATTGCTTTTATTTTTACATTAGGTGTAAAAATATGTAAACTCAACTACAAAAGGATATTACAAATTAAACATTATTTTGAAAATTCGTCATTATATTATTTTGTCTACTTTTTTTATACTTAGCATAGGGGGCATACAAGCAGACGGGCTACCTAATGGAAAGTGGTCATCGCCGCCCATCAACACTCGCAGAGCTTGACAGCTCTGGAGTGGGTTGCCGACCTTTTAAAAAGATGTACCTGTCACAACACTTATTTGAAGAATATTTTATCGTTAATACAATTTTGTACTCGACTGTTCACAAAATGCATTATTTGTTGTATTTACTTTTTCTATTGTATTCCTAGGAGTCAAATAATGTTAAAAATGTAAGATCACAATTGCTAAAACAAAAGTTAAGGCAAGGGAACTTAGCTTAAAGTGTAAAACGTATGTAAATAAAATTAAAACTGTTTTCTTTTACCTAAAAAGCAAAACTCATGACATTTACTAAAAACAAGATCTCGTTCCGAAGATTCAAGAGCTTCAAGCCTTTTAAAACCCCTTCGTCCTTTAATCAGTGCTAATCAATCGAACTATTTAATCCATACTCTATAAAAACTAGACGCAATCTAGACATTCTCGGTCAATACTGTATATTAATTTTACGCATCTGCACTACTATATAAGGTTGACAGAATCACAGATGACATATTTGTCACAGATTATAAACGGTTTTGGAATATAGGTGTATAAATATAGTCTATGGACTATCCTTGTCTATGGCTGGTGTTTATGGTTTGCTGCAATTCGTTTGATTAAGTAATTATTGAAAAGTTACGAATTGTTACGCTTACAGACATTGAGAACAAAGGTTGGGTAAAAACAAAAGCTTCTTTTTATGATGAAAAAATTATTTAAAAAAGTAATAAAAATATTTTTTATCAGCAAAAACGTCCACTTAGGAACCCTTCTTATTATTTTCTTATGATCCTAAGTACTAATTATAACAAATAAATTATAACTATAAAATATATAAAAACTCGTGTGTAACTGCTAGTCCCAGCTAGTTTAGTATCTATATGTTCAATTTAAAGTTTATATTTTCGTCAATTGCCAACATAGCATAGGTCACGGTCAAGTGACGCTAAATAATATTGCAAATCTTATATAAAAGTAAACAATGGGAGACACTTATTCTAACAAATACATTTTTATAACATACTAGCAGTGGCCCGCGGTTTTACCCGCGTTTTTTCTATTCCTAGAACGATACCTGGATACAAAATATCCTTTGTGTCAATCCAGGGTATCAGATTATCGACATACCAAGTTTCAACAAAATCGGTCCAGCCGTTTTTGCGTGAAAGAATAATAAACATACATCATACATACACTCTCACTAACTTTCATATTTAAAATATTAGTAGGAAAAACGACTTTACTTTACAACTAACTGTAAATTTACGTCTTAGTTATATCCGGGCGTGCATGCATAAAAAAACATGACTCATGCGGCGTTATTTGCTCTGAGGCGTTCCATTTAAGGCTTAAAGTGCAAGCGAGATCAAAGAACGAGCGACAAAGAGGCACAATGGGCAAAAAATGCTATTCCATCAGTTCTTTTATTCGTTTAACTATTGTCAGGAAAGCGACTTTACAAACAACTGATTTTTTAAGTTTTTCAAATTGATTCTTTACAGACTGGCAATGAAAAGCCTAAAAAATATTAAATTTTTCAAAAGCAATTACACTTAAACATTCGCAAATTACTATCATTGAATGGCTCCGTTCGAAAAACTGCATTACCTATGCAAATTTTGCAATTGGCGTGTGTCGAAACACTATTGCAGTGCTTCTAACAATTATCACTTAAGTCAAAATTTTTAAAATTTGTGGTCGTAATGGAATCTCTATTTGGGTCAACGCTCACTCAAATTAAGTGAATATGTTTATAGTCTGAGAGATTGCTAAGTTATCTTAAGTAAGCTTAAGTTTATGTTATAATGCTAATGGTATAATTGCGAAATTTTGTCGTAGGTACCTATGGATATAAATGTATGTTTGTTTGTTACTCTGTCTCACAAAACTACTTAATTGACTTGCATGAAATTTAGTATGAAGATAGATTAAACCTATATAGATAAGTAAAGAAAATATTTTAATGGACGTATTATTAAGGAACCAGAAAGAACGGGAGAAAAATAACACATTCACATTATTCGCAGTTAAAATAAACTATTTTTTATTTATAATAATCAAAGGTAATCCAATTTAAATAAAATAGGCGAATTTGCATAAATTATACTGAGATTTAAGATGCCTTACTCAATTTCTCAACACGTATTTTAGAATTAACAAAATATACCTCTTAATTAACGCTATCTCTGTCTAACTTGTCCATAAAGAGTGGGAGGGTACATTTTGACAGCTGTCAAAACCGCCCGCCATAAACAGGGTTCACGACCTCGCCAGTAACTGACCTCAAGAACGAAGCTTAAAAGATTATACTGTTATTTATAATTACAAAATAAGTTACACCATCGAAAATTCCTATTAAATTGTTTGTTTACCAATTCTATTCTGACGCGTAGTTTATACATTTTTTAATAAATCAATTTGAATACCAAATGATGCCATCATTTTGTCTGCATTGAGACCTAAGGCAATAGACAATAGCCTTATAAATCCTAGGTCTAAAACCGTTATAAAATCAGTACCTCTAACCGAAAGTATTTACAGCCAAACACACTAGGGTTCATTTATCATTTGTATAATGATTATAATAGCGTATCTTTCTTCCAAAGTTTTAGCGATTGTATATATTCATTTTAATACCTACTAATTAATTTGTAACATTAATTTTTTGCACACAACGTATACCTACTACAAAAGTATAGTAACATATTCAAAACTACAAATATGCTTTAACTATAAATATACTGCTAATGTAAGAAAATAAATTTAATATCATCGACATTTTCGATTTAACATAAACAGAAGCTTAATGTAATAAAGATATGTTACTTTAAGTTTTGTTCAGTCCGAAAGGCTTTAATAATATTATACTATAAGGCATATTAAAAGGGCTATGATTGTGGAGGCGTTAAAGTGTGTCATATAAGCAATCGAACTAGTTTATCATAATATCTGCGGTGCGACGCAGTTCAAGTAAAGATGTTGCGGCACCCCGCAACTGTTGCGTTGTTATACCGGGTAATGTATCTAATGCATTTAGCTGGCCAGCTTACCCACTGTACGATTTGTGTTTAACAATTAGTTAGTATTTTATTAAAGAATAAGTTAAATTTCTACCGGGGGTAGGTCTCTTTCGCAGGAGACCGACTGGGTGGGTACCCCCACAGTGCCAGACATTCTACCGCCTGAACAGTGACGTGAAAATGTCACTGTGCTCCGGTCTGAA
>DWAJ01005280.1:0-11711 GCA_018238005.1 Eurema mandarina | reverse complement strand
GACAACCAATCAACGCTCGCGCACTCGACGATCACGCGCCCCGCGCGCCGCACCGCTACCTCGATACCTTATTTTTGACTTCTGCGCAGGTTTCGTTCAGCGCTAAAGGTAATTGACGGTTACTATAACTATAAACGAAGAAAGATTGACGTCATCAATATATAAGTTCCCTAAGAGTTTTTCCAATTATTAATCTTACCTCTAAGCTGTATTTATAGACTGAAGTATTTCATGCTTTCTAGTATTATACCGTAAATAAAATAAATAAGGAAAAAATAGTTATTTATCTTATCAACCTGTTTCCATTCTTTTTGCACATGGTTAAGCATTTATGTATTTTCAACACTTGCTTTCTTTTGTACGAATGTTTAAATAAACCATTTGGTCTGGCCTTTATGAAAGCTTTGATGTTTGTTTTCTTACGTTTACGAAAATACTTTCGCCTTTTGTTCATCGCGATATACGGAGGTATATAGTATGACTACAAACTATGTTAAGATGTTCAAATAACAAGATATATTTATACTAAGATTGTTTAAATAAATCTAGTGGCAAGAAGAAAATATTTAATCATGTTATTAGTAATGAAATGTTTAATGTTCAATAACGCACGGTGTATTAACATAATTTAAAAGTAAACATAAAAGTAGTTGAATATAACAACAAAATAATTTTAATCGTGTCATGAAGATAATAATTCGGAAACTACTCTATTTAAATTAATAAAAAATGGCTACTATTTTTAGAATTAAAATAACATACCTAATAATACGTTTTACGTATATAATATGTCAAAATAATTTGTTTGTGCCTTATAGCATAAACAAAATAAAAAAACTACTCAAAGATACTAACTCAACGTCAGACTTTATAGGATTCAAAAAGTGAAAGTTAACATTTTTCAAGAATCAACACTTTTGTCGTGTTATATTTTTATCTTTTAAAATCGTCAGTTTATTCTCCAGTGCTCTTAGTTCGTGAACTCTGAATGATAAAATTCATAAAACTTTCCCAACTTTCTTGGGAAGCCAGACAGATAGTATTTAATATCCGGCAGATTTTGTTTAATCTTTTGTTATTAAGCTGGTTATGAAATATTGAAAATACCTTTTTTACTTTTTTTTTAATACTTTCCATTAAACATTTTACTGTTCCCTTTTCAAATAAACATAGAACAATAAAAAAAATTGAGACTAGAATTAGAAGTTTAGCTCTTGTATTTTTAATTAAAATAAAAAAAAATAATATAACATGTCATCCGGTCATGCATTACAAATCTAATAACGCGTCAATTATTAAAATCTATTGAGATATTTATTTAAAAAAATAATTACATACATAGATTGCCAAAATAAATACGCTTCTACAGGACATGGCTGGAAAAAAAATAAAAATGTCAAATATTACAATAGATAAACACTGGCAGGTAACAAACGTTCAAGCGAAAACTGCTTGGTCAATAAAAAACACGCGATTCAATGTCAGCCCGTCGGAGCCAATGAACCAGTCGCAAAGGAGGTTCTCGACCTACAACGAGTAACGTAAAGAAACGTTTCCTTTACGTGTAGTGTTTAAACTCGACTTGTTGATGTTAAATGTATATGATTGTACATAGTACTACTGTTTGTAGTTATTTTATCGGCTTGATTGGAAAGTATTATTGTTGTGTTTTAATTTTAATTTTATATTAAAGGCATGGAATTTATAAATTTTCATCATAACTCACAAGAAAGGCAATATAAATTATTTGCTTTTTTTGGCAAAGCTGTTTAGGTACTTTTCCAAAGCTATTTTATATATCTGTTTGTTGTTAACACTTTTACAATGTCACGACTGAAATAATTATGATGACATTTACTACAGAGATCGTAAACGTAATAAAAAAATTTATGAAGAAAAATCGTTGACATATTGTTGGAATTTCCTTAAGATATTATAATTGCAAAACTTACTATATAAATAAAAATATGTCTGTTTGTATTGTATTTACTTATCAACCACTAAATCTATTATAATGACATTCAATTAGATAAGCGTAAAAATTGTTTTGGCGAGAAAAGTCTTATTTGGGATTACGTTCTTATAAAAAACGACTTCTATAAATTTATTTCTATAATCTATATATATAAAAGAAAGTCGTGTTAGTTACATCATTTATAACTCGATAACGGCTCAACTGATTTGGCTGAAAATTTGTGGGGATGTAGTTTAGAACCTACTAGAAGGATACTTTTTATCCAGTTTCCAGGGGAATAATTTTTTTATGAAAGTAAACGCGGACGGAGTCGCGGGCAACAGCTAGTTTTAAATAAAAAAAGGTAACCAATTTCAGTAATGTTCTTAACAAGAGAAATATACATAAGATAATATCTAAGAATAAACTTAGTGTACTTTCATTTTATCTTGAATCAGTCTAATCATTACGCAGTCCTACGCAAAAAGTGCTTATGATTTCCTGTTCATATTTTTATTTAAGTATTCATTAAAATTTTCTATATAATGCTTCATAGTGTAGGTTGTAAGTACTTGGTAAAATGTTTATTATTTTACTATTAATAGGTTGATTCATGATTGTATAAAGAATTGATCTTAAATAAAACGTGTTTCAAAATTTACGATTTTATAAATGAAGTAGCGGTTTTACCAGAGTAGTTCCCGTTACCGGCGCAATACCGGGCACCGGCATATTACATACCAAATTTCAACTAAATCGGTCCAGCCGTTTTTTAGTGATAGAATGACAAATAAACATCTATTCTCCCAAGTAGGATAGTAGGACTAAGACTTCAAGAATACAGCAGGTGTGTTTCACTTTGTTATTCGTATAAAATGTGTCTACTACATTTTATAATATGACACTAATAAATAATGTGGTATAACCGTCTTTATGAATATGTATAGATTTGACGCAACTCCCAGATTTTGCCGTCTTAACAAAATCAGTACATAACTTAGAATATAAATAAAAATAACACCTATAAATACAATAGGAGCACGCAAAGTAAAGCCATTGTAACCTAGACAATTTTGTCTACTTACATAGATCGTTACCGAAGCGCATCGCATCAAAATTAGTATGTTTTTCATAGATTTCAAATTTTCAACATTTAAAGGGGAAAATTTCTTATGACAGCAATATTATCGATGGACTTGAGTGTGTCATCAACGTCTATAAGAACGTGTTGTTATCACCTTCATATACAGTTTTGGCTAAATTTACGGTTGAACGATTATTATAATTATTAAGGAACTATCTAGGGGAGACTGAAAACCAGCGCTACACAGTATCCTACTCTCCCTTTGCTGTTATGTGCTTGTTTATCTATTTTATTGTATTTTCTTCATTCTGTATTTATAACAGTAATAAACGATTATTTTATTTTATTTCATCTGTCTATGCATTATACGTCTATGGGTATATTATTATGTATTACAAACATCATAATTATCATCATAATCTTATGACTCAAAGTGGGGAGCGTCGATGTAGTGCACCCTTGCCCGGAGCAAAGTTCTGGGTAGCACTACATTGGTTATGGGCTGGTGTTTCTCTTACCATCAGGAGGGCGTCCAGCTCGTCTCACCACTTAATAGAATAAAAAAAAATTATTAATGATTTAATTTTGAAAGTGACATTTGATCGCCATATTACCGTATAATGTATTCTCGATCGAAGACGTAACTCCATTACAATATTATTAACGATTATACATTCAACGCTAGACTCCCGAAACTTTTTACTTTCACTCTTTCGTACTTTGCGCATACAAAATCAATTATTACGACAGTGCCTGCGCCGGCGCACGTACACAATTCCGTATTTTTCATATTTATGACATAATTTTATTTTAAATTAAAAAGTATCTTTGAAACTATTGAACACGTTTAATATTTTAGTATAACTTTCGCGCGCTTTGAAGTAAATGTGGTCACGTGTAGACTTAAAAATCATTTTTTTCTTAATTAAAGAAGACCACAGATTCCTCAAAAATTACTCTATCTATTAGCAAAACCGCTTAAAAATCGGCGAAGTAATTTTGAAGGAAATCGCTTAAGTGAACAGTGTATGGATTTTGTTTAATAAAAATTATGGTGATAACACCAATTTCTACCGAACCGTATTAGATCGTAAAGTGGGATATTTGTGCGAAGTTGATAATATTAAGTTAGTTATATTGGTAATGTTGGTAATGACCTACGGTTAGTAAAAGTCACTGAGAACTGAGAGGGGAGAGAGGCCATTCGTATCCGTCAGGCGTGATGAGCGCACGAGTCGTGATTCGATTTTACATTTCCAGTGATAGTGTGTGTTAGTGTGTGTTCCGTGACGATCTATGTGGATTTTGGATACTTGAGTAAGTTTAATGTAACATTTATATTATAATTTTTTAATGGGGGTTGTGTAAAAATTTTAAAAGATTTTAACTTGTTATGAAGAAGTTAAGTTAAGTTAGATATTACGGTTTAATTACGACACGTATATAGTGAGTTTATTTATCAGATAATATAATTAATTGCTTAGATACAAAAAAGGTAAGTCAAAATTATGTTCGCGTGAAGACGGTAGGTTGTTAGACTGTAATAAATTTTAAATAACTAGAATGTATGGTATTGATAATGTATGTTCGTTTCTCTTATACAAGAAAACTACGAAATGGAACTGGCTGAAATTTAGCATCCAAGTAGGAGAGACCCTGGACTAAAACATAGCATGATTATTAAATGGGTATTGCTTTGGAAATGGAAATTACGCAAGCTAACCCGCAAGGCGTAACTAGTACTATACAGGATCATGTAGTAGCGTTTTAAAAAGCGAAGTTTCGTTGAATTAACAGTTTAAATAAAATTCGTCTAAATTTAATTGACGATTAAATTTTCGGGCGGACTGGCTTTTGAAATTGCTAAGACACTCAGCAGTCTAAGCATTTAAAACGGTAGGTATTTTCCAATTTAAACTTGGTCAGCTGTTCAGTGTTCTAGATATTATAATAGTCAAATTTATGAAAAAATAGCCGTTCGCCGAGGTTTTAGCAATACCGCGATTTAAGCGGGATAGCTTTATCTTCTAAGTTGTACCAAACTGCACACGGTGTGCAAATTTATTTTAAAATCGGTTCAGTAGTTTAGGAGCCAATCGCGGACAAACAACGTGACACGAAATTTATATATATATATATTAAGATATGAGATAGTTCCCGCAATATTTTATAAGCTTTATTCTTAATGAACTTAAATCTAACAAAGCAAGTAATATAAAGGCAACTTTCAACAAACAACAAAGCGATTTCATAGGTTAAGTAAACATGTAATGGCTATACAATATACATAATATATCTATACAAATTTCAGAAATTTCACCAAAAGGAGTTCAGTAGTTTTAAAGTAAAATTAAAAACAAAAATCGAGTACTCAAAAACTTTCGCACTAAGTACATTAAGTAACGATTAAATTTAACTTAGCTCATACTTAGTCCGGATCACACATGCTGCTTACAACTTAGTTTGACATTGACAGATTGTATTAACATATAAACAAAATAACCAAGCAGTTTCTCTTAAGTTTAATCTTAATTACAACACTAAGCGCGTCTCTCAGTTTCTTTCGCGGTTTTGAATAATTAAACACACGGTGCAAAAGACCTTACTCCAAAAAAATGATTCTGAATCTAATAATATAAAAGGAGAAACTGACTGAATGACTGACTGACATATGAATGCACATCCCAAACGGCTAAACGTAGGCACTTGAAATTTAGAAGGAACGTAGCTTAGGTACCGTAGAGGTGCTCTAAGAAAGAAATTCCCAAAATTCCCACGGGAATGGGATTTATTTTCCCGCAAAAAAATGTCGCGTGAACGAAGTCGTGACGGGCCAACTAGTAAAATATATAATCACAAAAAATGGATTTCCACTATAGTAATTTATTATTTGTTTATCTTACTAAAGGCATGAACGATAAAAAATTCAGCAATGTATTTTAAACAACCCACACCTCGCGGTTAAAGCATAACACTCGTACTAGTGGCTACATTGCTTGCCGCAAGGATGCGCGACGAAACACCGGTGGGATTTAGTCGGTATGGTCCTTCTAGCGAGTCCGACATAACCTCCTTTTCCCCGAGGAGGACGCGGTATCCGCAACTAGATTTCCCACAGAAAAAAGGTACTAATGCTTGTCGAAAAATTTTCATTATTTAAATTAAAAAAAAAATACTCTCCAAAAATTTGCGAAATTTTCAAACATAGCTCCTTTACAAGTGAGTCAATGACAAAATCGTCAAAATGAATTCGACTCAATACCTTACAAACTTAAAGAACAATACACCATACTAATATAAGAACCTCCTTTTTACATAGAATCGATTAATTTAAATATTTCTTAGCGAAACAATCATTTATCAATGTGACTATCTTCGAAATAATTGTTTTCTAGAATTTTGTATAACGATCAATATCGCGTAGATGACATTTTTTACCAACCCAACAAGCGATTACTAAAACAAAATTACAACAAAGGAGGACATCATTCCCTCATAAATAATGTTATTATTCCTCTTTCCTGTTCATTATTAATATTGAAATCAATAAGTTTTTATTATACGCTTTATATTCAAATTTCTGTTATAATCTGTGGTTCAGATATTGTCAATAAATCTGTATTGTTTTTGGCTTTGGTTCTTAAGAATATTCAATTATTCTAAAGAACATAGATATGAAAAGATACTAGAATATTCCAATGTCAAATGCCAATTTCAATGTGGTCCCATTGTAATGAATTAAAAAATTTAAATATTAAAAACAACTGAATTATCTAAATCAGTTTACACAAACAGTAAAAATAAAATTCTTTTCAAGTATTTTCAAAATGACATAAAACCTTGCCTTAAATAAAAAAAATAAATGACAAGCCAAAAATAACCGACAACTACTATAATATTAAAAATAATCCTCCTTTAAATAATAAACAAATTTAAAAACGTTGAATTTAGTTAAATGTAGTTCAGCGGTTTCTAAAACAGTAAACTACGCAGCAAAGTTCAATTCATTTAAATTCATTCGAAATTTACTCTATTCGTGTTTAAGAATGCGTAACGAATTACACATTTTTGTATAAAATTTCTAATGATTTTTTTTATAAATCCTATACGTTTCATCTTTAAAACTGGTTCAAAATTTCCATAGGCATTTTCTCACTTAAATCATTAAAAAGTATATCTAGTTGTTTCCTAAAGGATAGTCATGTCCTACTACAAATTCCTAATCAAAAAAAATCGAGCCCTTATTTAATGTTAATTAAAGCCAGAACTGAACCAAATTAGAACGGACTGCTCAATAATAATTAAAATTGATTTAAGGAAGAAAGTCGAAAGTTATCCAACACAACATTGAATAAGAATCGCTTCTTACAGGTTTCTGACAGCCGACAGGTATATTAATTAAAAACCAAACAATGCTAAACGGTCTATTTACATACAATAGTAAACTTACAAATTAAGCTCTAATATTATTAATTTACTTTACAAAAGAATAGAATATAAAAATGTAGAACTAATAAAGTATTTTTATTTCTTAAATTTAACCCTTTCTTTAGCTCTAAACAAACTTACTACAATTAATTATTTCATAGTCATAAATATTTTGTTTACCTACATTTATAAACGTAAAAATTAATTCTAACAGACAATACAAAAAGCTACATTACATTAAACAATTATAACAGTTGAATAACACGATAATTATAATTATTATTTTGTTTAATTAAAGATAATTGTCGCATTGTGTTGACGCGAACGTGACACAGTGCCCTAGAAAGTTGTGTTCGAAGAAAGCAAGCTTGAATATTCAAATATTTAGACGAACGGATATGGGTATTAAGGATGTTTGTACAACGCCTTGTTTAAGTTTTAAACCGACTTTGAAAATGAGGAAGATGCCATTTCGTATGTACTCTAATTTGAAGGAGTGATTTTGTAGGTTTGCGTTAAAGTTGTGATTCTTTCGGTGTTGTTCTATTTCAAAGAGCGTATAGTACGCGTCATTTATGTTTAGCGATTGACGAGAATAGCTGCGCATCGGTAGAAACGCGCTCGTAATTGTCGTATAGGTGCGAGAAAAACAACACGACTGGGACAACCAATCAACGCTAGCGCTCCCGACGATTACGCACCCCGTGTGCCGCGCCGCTACCTCAATACCTTATTTTTGACAGGTTTCGTTCAGCGCTAAAGATTCATGACGCGTACTCTTTCTCAAAAAGCCCACCAAAAATTAGTGACAATTCGAGTCTCTATAGATGAAGCTGATCACTTACCATCAGATGAAGTTTTTTCCCTCTCATATTAAAAAAAAAATCGTCCAAATCTAGAACATCGTGATGCCATTGAGATGAGAAAACCATCCAAGAATTTATATTCAGTTTCATTGGGTTTTTTTTTAATTTATAATTATGTTTAATAAAACTAATCCAATATCTCGTATTAATTTTAATAAGAAAATGTATGGAAAGAACATTCAAGAAGCAGCTCTCTACCTACCTATTTTCGCCCACTTAGAACGCCTTCTTATTTTTGTACTTTACTTTCATTTTTGTTCTTCTTTAAAAATAAAGCAAACATTTTATAAAATATCTTAAGCTGATCTTAGCCTGCATGTATCTATTGGTATCGTAAACAAAGTTTTTTGTTCGTTTGGAGAAATCTTAGA
Organism: Eurema mandarina; assembly: GCA_018238005.1. Taxonomy (NCBI): domain Eukaryota; kingdom Metazoa; phylum Arthropoda; class Insecta; order Lepidoptera; family Pieridae; genus Eurema; species Eurema mandarina. Next base: position 3,008 of record DWAJ01005280.1, on the reverse strand, counting down.
ACCTTCGTAACTGTTATTAAAAAATCTTTTTCTTACACAAACTACATTATTTGATAGCCTCATTCTCCTTCAGCTTCCACTGTTTAAAAACTTAATAATTGTATACCGATATAGTATAGATTTGATCTAAGATTCTACATGATACACTGAGAAATAGCTTTTTTATATGTATAAATATAAGCAGGTTTGCTGTTGTTGCATTGCAGTGTGTTGGCATACCCGGCATCAAGCCAGGAAAAGTTTTAAGTGAAAAATTGTAATTAGGTTTCATTATTTTTGGGTAATGAGGTTGACATGGCCTTTTAGCTTGAAGTCCTACAAAATTAAAAGAAAAATATAGGCATGGAAAACTACTAAAAGCGATAGTAATATTCTTGCTTCGTTGGACATCGTACTCGGCGTATGCAAATTGAGCATCTAACGACAACGACTTTTTGTCGTACCACAGTTTTATTAGAGAAAACCACGCAATTCGCTTATAATTTCCGTGTTTTTGAAATATAAGCGAAAGTCATTTTTACGCATTTGAAAATGAATAAATTTTTATTGACTAGCCGAAGAAAGATAGATATATTTAAAAAGTCTCAGTAAAACTGGATTTAAAATTTTATCTGCAATGTTCTCTGAATGTGGTAAAACGATTTTGCCCATACAAAGCCACATTATTTATTCAGATTTAAATATCCAAAAACGCAGCGCAACAAATATTATACAGTAAAAATCGAGGCATAAAATTTATTGCTTAAAAATGTATGACCTGAAATAATAAAAAATAATGGCATCGCCGGTTGAATAACAAAACTGTCAATTTGTTAACCGTCGGTTCGTCGGGGTCCATTTGGCTCGGAACCAAAACATTTATTTGATCAGTTAACCAGTTTTCAGTGCCAGAGGTCTATCAGTTAGAGTAACCTTTAACTGAGACTTGTACATATTCTAGAACCTTCTTTGAATTTTAAATTGTTCCAAAAATGAAATAGGTATGTTAGACATTTCATATTATTGAATGGTTCGTGGAATGATATAAATAAATATTTATAGTTAGTTTTAATTTTGAGTCATAACTTATGATATATGCTAATAAAAAATAGCATTCTGAAATGTTATTTTTTGTATTCTGTTGCGAAAACCCCCAGTTATATTACTAGTAGTTTAATTTTCCTATCAAATAAATTGGTATAATTTTCATTATCTTAAGCCAAATAACGAATCACTATCGAATTTACATGAATAACTCTGTAGATATAATTTATTATGCGAATATTCTAATTAATTCAATATCGTATAAATAAATTGTTACGGCGAAGTATTCTGATTCTCAAGTGCGGTTTTCATTGAAAATGAATAATTTCTATGTTAATACGAATATACATTTCTTGTCGCTACCAGGAACGCATAAGAACAAAGGAGTTTAAAGAATAAACGGAATCGAAGTTGATCACACGTTTTATAGCGTAATAGTGCCGATCAAAACAATGAAATACATACTAGAACAGAACTGTAAACCAGATTTGTATAGGTACTATATCATTACGCATTGAAGATTTCGTTCTAGACTGAATGTACTAATAATACGTAAACTTAACTTCTTTATAGCTGCCCTATATATCTTCATCGTAAATTTCTCCATCTGACAATAAAAATGCGTTTAATCGGTTGCGTAGTTTTAAAGATTAAACCATACATAGGGAAAGATAGAAAAAACTTTGTTTTATACTATGTAATAATAAAGAAAATTTACCTTGTTTTCCAATTACAGTACTTGAGCGCATTATGCTTATCGTTGAATGTTTCAACTACGTCTTTCTCTATTCATATATCGAGAACTCTCAATAGTACTAAGTGGTGCTCTCGCTTGATGCATGCAATTGCAAAGGCAGTGACAGAAAATTACACAACGTTTTTCTTTAATTTGACATTGATCGAAATGTCAAACTATGCCGTGGATTGGAAACGCTGTTAGTATCCAAAATAATTGGAGTCAATTCGGATATTCGGACGTAGACACAATAATAATAATTTTATTTATTAATTCCATACAATAGAATGGAAAAAACAACAATAGAAACGAACTGTACCTACGTCAGTTCCTTTTTATTCTTTCTTATTAAACTGTATTAAGTTTAACAAACTTATATCATTCTGTCCGAGTGTGTAGGCCTCAATATGTAATGTGCCCAATTAGACATGACGTGTCTTAGCTAGAATTGTTGCATTTGACAGTCTTAATAGATGTACGTCAGTCAAGATGTTGCTAACATGCATGTGTCCAATGCATCTTGTATTGGATATTAAACTATATCCCGCTAAAATTATGGGTCGCTATTATTGTCAGGATTTTGATGTAGGCTATTATATGAAACTATTAGCTACTTCATGTCGTGTGAAATCATGAATTATATAAATTAACTTGTTATTTATTAAATTAATTATAAAGAAGATTACTTAACCTTGTTTATAAAATTATTGTTAATGAATATATTAAACGCCGTAAAAAAATAGTTTCATTAACCTAAGTATAACGTTTGTTTCAGTTTAATAATTACACAAAAAAGCCTTAAAACGGTTGGAGAATCTCTCAACTTACCTTTTAAAAAAGGGTAAACTAACCCACAAGTAATCAAAAGGAAAATCTCCCGAACAATCGATTATCATATATTTCCTATATCTTTTAAAACTTGTTCTAGAAGATTCGATCGGTATGACGGTCACGAGGGCAAGCCAGCTGGTTTCCAACTCGTTAGAAATCTCCTAAGATTAATTATTTTTAAATTTGGCCATTTTTAAGCAGCCAGCTTTCTTTTAAAACAACCATGCTTTGAATATAATATATATTTAACACATTTATCTTATAGAATACAATCACTTTCCTTTGACACAGCAGAACTTTAACTATTATATTTTATTTAACACATTTATCATATTGATTACAATCATTTTCTGTTTTACAAGTGACGCTCCTGCTTTTTCTTCAAAAACCGCGGTGACAAGTGAGTGAGCGAGACAAA
>DWAJ01005279.1:0-11711 GCA_018238005.1 Eurema mandarina | reverse complement strand
TTATTCGATTTTTTTTCCACCTTTTAAACCTTCCCTAGACTTTTACGATCATATTAAGACCAAGATAAGATAAATCCGTTTAGCCGTTCTCGAGTTTTAGCGAGACCAACGAACAGCAATTCATTTTTATATCGCATATCTATGTATATATCTATATCTTAATATATATATAAATTACGTGTCACGTTTGTCCGCGATTGACTTCTAAACTACTAGACCGATTTTAAATTAAATTAGCACACCGTGTGCAGTTGATCCAACTTAAAAGATAGGATAGAGTACGCGTCACGAATCTTTAACGCTGAACGAAACCTGCGCAGAAATCAAAAATAAGGTATCGAGGTAGCGGCGCGGCGCGCGGGGCGCGTGATCGTCGGGTGCGCGAGCGTTGATTGGTTGTCCCAGTCGTGTTGTCTTTGAGCACCAATACGTCAATTAGGAGCGCGTTTCTACCGATGCGCAGCTATTCTCGTCAATCGCTAAACATAAATGACGCGTACTATATATGCGAGCGAAGCTGGGTCTAGCCACCCGATTTGATATAAAATTAGAAAATTTTAAGCAAAAACATTACTGTATATATATTTTTGTCAAGCTCTCGTGAAAAAAAATATTATTTTAATTTGTGGTAGTTTCGAATTTAAGCAGCCACGAGATAAATAAAATAGTTTGCGAATATGTCAATGTATATTGTGGGAGATTTGTGCCTAAGCTTGGCTAAGTCCGTACTTCAGGAAACATTAAATTACAATAAGAATAAGAATAGGGTTATTTGGTGCAGTTGTGTGTGTGTGTGTGTGTGTGTGCAGAGAAGCTGCCTTCCGAGCCGGTGGTAAATGTTTTGTAATACCGAGACGATTCAAGTGTTACTATATGTAGCCTATTTGAATACGTTTGACATGACTAACAAACTACTACTCTACTAGACTACATGACAAACTACGCAACCGATTCTCTTGTGTTTTTTTTATAGATAGAGTGATTTAAGAGGAAGGTTTTTACTCGTATATAAACCGACAAGAAAAAAAGAGATAGTTAGTTTTGTCGGTTGCGCGCGAATGCACCAATCAGCTAAAGGTAAGACGTCCTAATTAGGATGTTTTTGCGTCTTCAAAATTTTGCGCTTATAACATAGGTATCTATTTAATATAATATCATTGTCTTAATCCATTTTACTTACGAGAGCCCTCATTGAATTAACTGAGAGCTATACATCTACGGTAAAATATAAAACTGAAAGGTTTGTTTGTTCGTGCGAATCTCATGAGCTACTGGTTCGAATTGAGACAACACGTTTACAACACGAAACGTCAAACGTACGTGTAACGTCACTTATAAAATTTAATCTCTTTCACAGATTAAAAATAATGGACTACAAAAAAACTGTATTCCAAGAGTTAACTGTCAATCCGAATATAAATCTAAACGATATAAACGAATTACTGGGTCACACAGATAAAATAACGCAGCCGAAACAAATATCCAATTACCTCCACGACTACAGCGACGAAACTGAGCCGTTTTCTAGAAAAATGTACGCTGTCAATACGAAAGATATTATAAGGGCGTTCGGCAAGATGGCGTCGGTCACCAAGATGGCGGACGTCAACGTGACAGATGTCTTTGGCGTGAACTACACGAGGAAGTCTTTGAACAGCGATTTCGTCAATATAATGACGAATATATTGAATAAATATGTCAAATCGACGTTTCAATTCACTGAAGAAATGACAGAGGTACGCTTTTTTTTCATTCCCGGGGCAAAACCGGGATAAAAAGTATACTATGTGTTAATCCAGGGTCTAAAATACCCGCATGCCGAACTTCAGTCAAATCCATTGAGTAGTTTTTGCGTGAGAGCAACAAACATACTCGCACTAGCTGTTGCCCGCGACTCCGTCCGCGTGGATTTTCATATAAACTTTCACCCTCGCTAACTCCCGTTCCCGTAAGAATTTTGCAATATCCTGTTGCAACTAAGCTTTAAGTTTACTAAGGTACCTGCATGCCAAATTTCAAGCGTCTAACTTAAGCGGTTTGGATTTTTCATACAAAAGGATTTTCCCCCTAATTCCCGTTCCCATGAGAATTTCGGGAATTCCTTTCTTAGTGCACCTCTAGAGTAACTAAGCTACGTCCCTTCCAAATTTCAAGTGCCTACGTGTAGCCGTTTAGGCTGTGCGTTGATATGTCAGTTACTGGTATTGTATTTTTTAGTTGATTTCATACGTCACTAACAGTCTCTAGCCGGTTGTTATCTGTAGAAGCTGCCTTCCGAACCGGTGGTAAATGTTTTGTAATACCATGACGAGTCAAGTGTTACTATATGTAGCCTAGTTGAGTAAAGATATGTTTGACTTTGAATAGGTACGGTATACGTAGATCTTCATATACCTCTTAACCGATTTCAAAAAAGCTCTCAATCGGACTGTATATTTTATGTTTGTTACTTATCTTTGGACTGGGTAAACCTATTTTGATGATTCTTTTTTTTTTTGAACATAAAATCATTCATTACTTATTATTTAAGTTCTAACTTTTTAATTAACTTTTGAAGTCGTTTTTTTTTTGTTAGAAAATATTTACTTACTATAGTTATTTGGGGCCCCTTCTGGGGCCCCACTAGTCAACGCTAACATAGTCTAAATAAGTATTACTACGGTTGTGACTTTAGTTATTTTAAAGTGTTTTTTGTAATAGACAATATGAACCTACTATTTTTGGGGCCCCAGGTAATGTGTTCTGGGGCCCCACTACTTAGTAACTTAGTCTTTATAGTCACTGCCACAATACTGAACATTAATCATATCTCCAAACAGGTTATTCTTCAAAAACTCTTCACGAAACCACCGACCAACAAACTTTATGACGTCAACAAGCTATTAAGATATCTCCGGAAGGCTGTACAGATTCAATCGAACCAAAACAATTACGTCATCACTCTGCGACCGCGAAACTGTCTGTCTGTCAGTGTACCGGGGTGCTTCTGCAAGCCTGGGTGAGACTACGATAAATCTAATTCACTCTTTACACTAACGGCCAAATAGTCATACGCAAATCAAATTTAAGCACGCCTCAAGTCTTTGACAGTGACAGTTGACAATTTTGACAGATTTGTATGGCGAACTGTCAAATCGGATCGGTGTGAGTTGTACTTAAAGTTGAATAGCGTTCCAGTAAGCAAACTAACATAAAAAAAGAATTTTAAAAAAGCGGGACCTCGTTGTTTAAAATTGCTTCCAGGCAACTTAAAAGTACAGAGTACCTATATTTTTTATTATTAACTATAATTTAATTTTGAAAATATGCACGATTGTATAAGAAGTAATTTTATAATGATAGTATTTTTTTTCTCTTTATAATTGGTTCCCTGGAAGAGATCACTTTTGAGTGATAAGGTTGCCTGTTAATAATATTGTATTATTTTTATTATTTTAAGTCTCGAATAAATATGATAAGCGCGATTCAGTACTCGGGGTAAGTAACATTTTGCTAATAAAAAAAATAAAATAAAAATACATTTATTTAGAAACGGTACAAAATTTGCATTTGCACAGCTTCCACAGAAGGTTTCCCTGTGTTGTGGAAGATTAACAGGCTTGAGGCTCCGTTAACATTATCTGTTATTAAATAAGTTTTATACAAACATGGTGTTATTGTTATAATATGTATTACATAAATATTAAATGCCCGCGGGATTTATGTGTGGTTATGTGTGTAGAGTGTCAGTGAATTGTGTGTGTTTGTGTGTAATATATATTTAATTTTTTTTCAGTTTCGTGGAGAGATCGGGACAATGTGTAAAACCGTCTAGATGTATTGATGATGAATCTCTGTATAGATACTTAAATAGAATCGTTGTGCTGTAGTATAATGAAATGTACAGCGTTTTGGGGCACGGGGCCCTAGAGCATACATTTGGGGCCCCGATAGTCTTTACTATTATCATAAATGTGTAAATTCGTGGATATATCGTGGTAAATAAAAAAGTAATTGTTTGTTTGGTTAAATCAATATTGTATATGTGTTGTAGCATTTGCTTGGTACTGACTTCAAAATTATGAAATAACTTCTTATAGTAGCAACATTATCGGTGGGCTTGTATGCGTGTCATCGAGTATAAGAACGTGCTGTTATCAATTACGGCGGATCGATAATTATTAAGGATCGCAGCATAGTATTTTTGTAACAATATGTTATATGGCCCAAGATTATACAATTATTATACAGAAAATACGTGACGTCTGGTGGCCCTGGGATCTTGCTCTAATAGCTTAATCATCATTTGTAATAAATATTTCATTGATTATCAAAGAAAAGTATGTATGTATATGTAATTTATTCCGTTATCTAGTTGCCATAACACAAGCTTCTGAGCTAGCTTGGAACTAGATGGCGCTGCGTATAAAATGTCCTGAAATATAATTATTATTTATTACATTGCTTTTCTTTCCTCTTTTATTCTGATCCCAAAGTATAGAAACTAATAAAATATTATGTTAAAGCTATACTAGCTTTTATGAACGCGAAAGTTTGCAAGGATGTGTGTGTGCGAAGTCAAAGTCAAAGTCAAGTCAAAAGTATCTTTATTCAATTAGGTTACATAAAGTAACACTTTTGAATCGTCATGGTATTACAAAACATTTACCACCGTAGCTGAAGCGTTGCTGTAGTTAAAACATTCAACGTTAAGCATTATGCCGCATAATGTGCTCTAGTGCTATAATTGGAAAACTAGGTTTATATCGCGATATCACTACGGATATGCGAGTAAAAGCAATGAACATGGTAAGTATATTATATATAGTAAACTAGTTTTTTGCCCGCGTATTTCCCGTTCCCAAGGGAATTTCGGGAATTCCTTTCTTGTTGTGCGTTGTTCTTGTTGTCTGGCTGTGCGTTGATATATCAGTCAGTCAGTCAGTCAGTTTCTCATTTTATATTTTAAGAAGAAAATATATAGGAAAAACTTACTTGTATGTATTAGTACGTGTGTCGATAAGCCATAACCGGAATTGAAGGTTTTCCTGCACCACTTGCATTTGTAAGGTTTCTCACCTGAAATAATAATTACAGTTATTGTAAGGTATTTAAGTTATTCTTTATCGCGTGTTGTGTACAAGAATTTAGTATCAAAATCGGTTTAGTATATACAAGTATTTATTATCCTACAAACTAAAAAAACAGTACACCAAGGAGATGTCAAGTGACACCAAGATGGAACGAAGTTAATTTCGATTAATTAGTAAAAAAAAATTCTTTAAAACTAGAAAGATTAAACAAAAATTACTGGCTTGTTTTCTATAAGAGACACAGAGAGCGACAGAGACCGCACGGCTTACAACTATAGCAAAAAGTGTCGTTACAACTTTTGGTCTTAATTATTTCCGTCGCGATAAGGTTCTTTGTTCCTGTTCATTCAAATAAGTGGTCATATAGAGATACCACTTACCTAATTTTTCAATCAATGTCAAATTAAAGAAAAACATTTGATAGTTTTCTGGCACTGCACATGGCAATTGCACGTGTCTAGCGAAAGCACTACTTATTACTTTTGAAAGTGCTCGATACATGAATGAAGAAATATGTAGTTAAAATATTCAACGTTAAGCATTTTTTTTTATATCATAGGGGGCAAACGAGCAGGCGAGCCACCTGATGGTAGGTGGTCACCGCCGCCCATGAACACTCGCAGAGCTTGACAGCTGTGGAGTGGGGCCGACCTTTTAAAAAGATGTACGCTCTCTTCTTGAAGCTCCCCAAGTCATACATCGGAAATACCGTATGAGAGAGCTGATTCCACAAGGTGGTGATGCATATTCTTATTAGGAATAGTGCTTTAATTGAAAAACTAGTTTAAATTCTCACCACTCTCAAAAAACTCACCAGTATGCACAAGCCTGTGCGCTTCCAAACGACTCTTGTAGTGGAACTTCTTACCGCAGTAGTCGCACTCATGGGCTGTTGGCTCATTGTGGACACTCTGAACGTGCTTGGTCAGATACTTGAACGTTTTGTAGGAACCACCACATTGATCACACGAGAACGGACGGTCGTCTGAATGGAGCTGGATATGGTGATCAAGACCGGCTTTTTCCGAGAATTTCTGGGTGGTAGAATGGAATGGTACAGTCAAAGTCAAACATATATGTATTCAACTAGGCTACATATAGAACACACTTGAATCGTCACGGTATTACTAAACATTTACCACCGGTTCGAAAGGCAGTTTCTGCAGAGAAGAACCGGCAAGAGACTGATAGTTGCTCTAGTAGTAAACTAAACTAGCTACCCCTTTTTTTTTAATGGGCAACTGCAATATAGCCAGGTACCAGACAGGACCTTAGAAAAAAAGGGAAAAGGGAAAGAATTTGTGATAAAAGGGAATCAAGGATATAGAAGGGCGGGAAGAGAGGAATCGAACTCCTGTAGTTTCAGTCCCGTGCCAATACTGAAAAGTATCCTATATTTAATCTAGGGTCTATTCTACCTATATGCAAAACTTAAGCCAAATCCATTAAATATTTTTTGTGTAAAGGAGCAACAAACATACTTACATACATTCCCACAAAATTTCGCGTTTAAAATATATGGATCCATCTGCCTATTGTGGAGTTCATACATGGTCTTATTATCGGTTTCACAGACAGAGCTTGCTTTTATAAATAAGAGGTCAATTCAGAATAAGAAAAATATATTGTATTGCCCTGCTCCAAATATCTTTCTTATATTCTATACTAGCTGTTGCCCGCGACTCCGTCCGTGTGGACTTTCTTATAAACTTTGACCCCCCATTTGACCCAAAAAGTAGCCTATGTTTTATCTCAGGCTCTAGACCATCTGTGTACCAAACTTCATTATAATGGGTTCAGTAGTTTGGCCGTGAAAGCGTAAAATTATAAAAAGTTTCAACCCCTCGCGCAACCTTATGGGGGTTGATTAAAAAGATCAGAGATTAACAGACAGACAGAGTTACTTTCGCGTTTATAAAATTAGTATAGATATACATCTATCTATATTATCTATTCGTTTGTCACTGCATATTTGACTTTGCATAAAAATTATTCTCCTTTATTATTATTTTATTTAAAGCCATTTATTCAGAAACATTACATATTTACAATTTTTTATACATCAAAAATATTCTCTTAGCTTTGTTAAAATATTTAGTAATTGCAGTTCAAAGATTAATTTTAGAGAAAGGAAGGATCATGTTCTATTTAAAATGGAATTAATTTGTATTTTTTTTTAATTCAACTGCTTAGACCAATTACATTAAAGATATTTTAGGATGAGCAACTTATAACAAAGGCAGATTGTTCATTGACTAACCACAGACCACTTTCCATTGGGTGGCTCACCTGCTTATTTGCCCCCTATATTATAAAAAAATATTAAATACTAGCCACTCTCCGCAATTTTACCCGCGTAGTTCCCGTTCGCGGGGCAATACCGGGATAAAAAGTATCCTATGTTTTAATCCAGGGTATCATCTACCTGCATATCAAATTTCAATAAATCGGTCCAACCGTTTTGCCGTGAAAGAAAGACAAACATACAAACAGACAGATACACTTTCCCATTTATAATATTATATAGTAATATGGTATATAGTATAGTAGTAGTTAATGCAGGAGTTCGGACTTATTAATATTTTTAATAAGTTAAATTTATAATTTCTAAGCATAGAATGTAGGGTAGTAGTAAAGTTAGGAAAATGTTAAATATGTCTCTTACCTTTCCACACTCCGGACATGGAAATCTCTTTGTTTTCAAATCTTTCTTCTTTGACTTTGCCATTCTTTTGAAGTACCTTATAAATATGTATAATTTGAATATGTTAATCTTCATTAATGATTTAGTAGTTAAAACTTTCAAAATAATTAGATTAGACAATTTATAATAATAACTATTAAATAAATTACTAATATTTTGGTCTAATAATATTTAAGTTTAATTTCTAACCAACTTAGATAGTTCCTAATGAAAAACAGATTATTTGGTATATACCTAATTAGCCAAATTAATATAATACTCTTATTACATATTCAATGTTTACTCAAAAACCAAAAAAATAGAATCCTAGCATCTCTAGTGACAAACAAATTTGATTATAAAGTGAATTTAGTAATATACAAGAATCATTGATATATATAAAGAATTAGGTCGGGCTTAAATAAGCGCCCCTTGGCACACCCCTCAAACGACGATCGATTTTTACACGATACAGTTAAAGATCACATTTTTTGTTGGTTTTCATTAAATAAATATGTCACCTAGTCACAGCAGACGTCGTTACGCATTTTCATATTTAATATTTCGAAGACATTTTTATCTAAATGTATAAGCTATGATACCGAAAGGCTGTTCTAAATATAATTTTATACGAAATTTAGAAAAAGAAAATTAAACTAACTACTCACGAAAAACACTTAAATATTTTATGTACTAGCGGCGGTACACTTCATATTAAAATTTTCAAACTACACTCCTTTCTGTAAACAATTAAATATTTACAAGTGAAAATTAAAGTACTTTAACTGAATTCTGACATAACTTTGGTCTTTGACATTAGATTAAAAACATATAAAATTTATAAAGTTCCTATAAACGTGTAACATAACATCACTATTTTATTTAATTTCAATTTTAAACAACACATGAAGGAACAATCTATTAATATTAAAGGAATAGTTAAGCTTGGAATTATTGTAGTCGTTTTATTTCTAAGTTGCTTGATATCTATTTTCTTTTAAGTGCAGCTTAGTAAAACTTATTTACAATTTTAATTCGCGTTTAAACAATCTAATCTTCTGCTTTGAACATGTAATATAATGATATGTTATATACTTATATAAATTTATACAAATATGCTATCCTCTTAACTCACTCTACCTATTAAAAACGCATGAAAATTGGTTTGCGTAGTGTTAAAGATTTAAGCATACACGGTGAAAGGGACAAGGGAAAGCGACTATGTTTTATTTCAAGGTAGTGATTATAATAATATAATAGGTCTACACTGCTAGGTTTTGACTTTTAAATCGTATGACATAACTTTGACAATTAACAATTGACATGTGATTATGTCATAACGCGGTCCATTCAATTTCAAATTGGTGTAAAATATTAAATAAAATTAATTCTTTTATTAGAGTAGTACTTGTTGTTTATAAAGAAAATTTACAAAAAGCTATACCTATTACTTCTTGTGTTCAATATAAATATTTATAATGTTCAGTTAAAGACAAAATGTTGCTCCGACAAATGTCTCGTATAATATTCGTAATAGGAATATTGTAACCTTGGCATAATACGGGAAATAGTGTTGGTAATTCTACATAATTACCTTAATATCAAGACCAAGGTTATACCAAGTGCTATTGAAAAAACAGGTAATGTGTTTCATAATATTTTTCTTTTCAATTCTACTTTTGCTATCTACGATTTTATAGGTTAGACTTATGTCATAATATTATTTAATAATATTTTTCTTCATATTTATTTCTACACTATTATTATAAAGGTGAAAGTTTGTGTGTATGTTTATTACTTCTTTACGTCTAAACGGAGCGATTTTTATAAAATTTGTTATGGAGCTTACGTATAAACACGTAGGCTACGATAGCTACGGGAAAATACACAATTTGTTTTCCCTAATAAATCGCGGGTAACACTGCAGGGCACAGCTAGTATAAAAGCTTGTATAAAAATGTGTCTGTGTGTAATAGGAATTATATAAATGGTTTTTAAGGAAGGAATAAGATAATATATTTTCATATTTATTTAATTATTCCAGTTATTCAGCTAAAAAAAGGAAGGGAAAAAACTTATGACAATGGGGGGAATAGGGATTAGGTTAGCTATTAGAGGAAGAAAGGAAAAAATGTAACATCAATAGCTGAATTGTGTAGGAATTTGTTTAATAAGTGTGTAATAAGATAAAAGTTCACACAATTAAGTTTAATAGCAGGATAATTAATTTATAATGAATAGTAATAATTTTCCTCTATATTTATTTGAAGTCATTGCGTAATAATATAACGAGCTGCTGCCCGCGACTCCGTCCGCGTGGACTTTTATATAAACTTTGACCACCTCCCCCTTATAACAATGTTTCCAGTTAAAAGTAGCCTATGTTTTATCTCAGGCGTTAGACCATCTGTGAACCAAATTTCATTACAATCGGTTCAGCGGTTTGGCCATGAAAGCGTAAAATTATAAAATGTTTCAACCCCTCGCACAACCTTTTGGGGGTTGATTTAAAAAAAAAGTAAGCCTATGTCCTTCCCCAGGCTCTAGACCATCTGTGTACCAAATTTCGTTCTAATCGGTTTAGTAGTTTTAGCATGATGGTAAGACAGACAGAGTTACTTTCGCATTTATAATATTAGTATGGATTAAGATAAGATGTATCTAAATGAAGCTATGAAACAAATACATTATTAATACAGCAGTGTAGTTTAAACAAACCACAAGTGGATGACTGATTCTCACGAACGCAGCACGTAGGAATTCATTGCTGTTCAGGAAAAATAATCATTATTACATATATAGTATAAAACAAAGTGGCTTCCTTCTGTCTGTCCCTATGTATACTTAAATATTTGAAATAACGCAACCGATTTTTATATGTTTTTTTTACAAATAGAGTGATACAAGAGGAAGGCTTGTGTGTATGCTTACATATACATAGATGGCCTAAGCGGTTTAGATTTTTCATACAAAAGGATTTTCCCCCTAATTCCTATTCCCGTGGGTATTTCGGGAATTCCTTTCTTAGTGCACCTATAGAGTACCTAAGCTACGTCTCTTCTAAATTTCAAGTGCCTACGTTTAGCCGTTTAGGCTGTGCATTGATATGTCAGTCAGTCAGTCAGTCAGTTTCTCCTTTTATATATATATAGATTGTTTTAATGTTTCTTTTCAGACAAAATGATGAACACAAGCTTCCATTACATCAGACATTTTAAACCATTCTACCAATTAAGAAATCTACATATACCGAACTTAATCAAACCATCGAGTTGTCTATGCCACAAATACAGTAAAGATGAGAAGAAATTATTCCATAGACTACATTCGACGCATAGCGATCAGCATAGACAAAAGGTTGTCATAGAGACGAGCTCACCCAAGATAGTTTTGGAGAAATTAAAGCATGATAAGGATGATGGAAGCATTGGTATGATTTGGAGGGATAGGATCAGTCCGTATGTTCGGCTGGCTCGATGGGACAGGCCTATTGGTGAGTTATATTATTACTTAGTTTACTGATTGGCTAAGAATAGGTCTTACACAAGTTATATCTAATGATAATCTTTAAATGCTTCTATAAGTCATCGCATGACCCAAAAAAATATAGACTACTAGATGACCCGACGCGACTTCGTTCACGCTGTACCTATCCTTCCTAGATAGTATATGCCTTTATAACTGTCACTATGATGTCATGTACCCGGTCAAGTAAAAATAATTAAAATCGATCCTAAAAATACTATACCATACAGGTTATTATAATATCTATACTAATAATATAAAGCTGAAGAGTTTGTTTGTTTGTTTGTTTGAACGCGCTAATCTTAGGATCTACTGGTTCGAATTGAAAAATTCTTTTTTTATTGAATTGACCATTTATCGAGGAAGGCTTTAGGCTATATAACATCACGCTGCGACTAATAGGAGCGAAGATATAATGGAAAATGTGGAAA
>DWAJ01005278.1:0-11714 GCA_018238005.1 Eurema mandarina | reverse complement strand
GTTATTTGTTGTGTCTGCTTGCTTTTTTCTTTTCTTTTTTTTCTTCTTCATATTTTTTATTTTTTTTTTTTCTTTTCTTTAATGTATTATTTATTATTGAAATAACTTTTTTTTTTAATATTTATATTTTTTTTTTATTTTTTTTTCTTTTTTTTTTTTTTTAAGTGGGGAAATCCTCATAGGATACCCATTGTCCTCGGGGACATAGCAACACCTAGATGACGGTAAAATACAAATAAATACATTTATCCCGTGCGGAAATCGAACTCACATCCGTGGACGATGTTACCACTTACCACAAAAATACGTAAATGATTAGCTACATACAATATGTGGGTATATTATTCAAATTTTGATGTTTTAAACAATACATATAGCCAGTTAAAAAGAAGCCTATGTTTTATCTCAGGCTCTAGACCATCTGTGTACTAAAAGTTTCAACCCCTTTGGGCAACCTTTTGGGGGTTGATTTAAAACAAAGTAGCCTATGTCCTGTGTTGTACCAAATAGTAGATTAAGCGTGATGGAAAGACAGAAAGACGAGAGTTACTTTCATTTATAATATTAGTATGGAATTATAATATTAGTAATAATTTATAATATTAGTATGGAAGTATGGATATTCATTATTTTTTTATTATGCCATATTGAGATTTGCCTGATGTTAAGAGACCACCTCTGCTCATATCTGATAATATCTATAACTATAATAGTGATTACATTTATACATAACTCACTCAACCAAAAAGATACATGCATATAATATTATAAGCTACGTATCCCATATTCACTCACATAGATAAGAGCCAAACACACAGACAATATAAACGTGTGAAATGGCCCTCGAACATTGACAAACACTTGAGCCGACACCATTTAACGGGAGGATAATGCAAAACGAGGAAACAAAATGCCATTTATTTTCGTCATCAGTGACACAGAGCAGCCGCACAATAGACATTATGACATTTATATTTACATATAAACTAATCGCGTCCAGCGGTTTTACACGTATTTATGCATATTTTATACAAATAAACCTTCCTCTTGAATCACTCTATCTGATAAAGAAAACCGTATCAAAATTGGTTGAGTAGTTTTAAATATGTAAACATAGATAGAGACAGACAACTGAAAGCGGCTTTGTGTTATACTATGTATTGATGATAATAAATGTAGGTAATTTTTTTATAAATGTATAAACTTATGAAGAATGCTTTGATTGTTCGTATATTCCCGTGAGCCCATCACGAGTTGCGTCTAGTACAATTGAAGCGTTAAAGCATCTTAAACGTATTAGTAATATAAAAATAATGAATTACTTATTAAAGCAGTTTAAGAAGAAATGAAAAGCAGTTTTTATCAATTCAGAAGTTTGCTTGAATACTCTCTCTAAACTCAAAATTTTACTGAACATACATATAAAATTTGAACTTCATTTATTCAAAATGTATATTGACGTCTAAAGTAGGTTAATAATTAATATTTGTATTTCACAAGTGCACACACCTATCTAGGACAATATTTGCATAAAGGTAAAATTAATTTTATTGTAGGAATAAATATTAAAAATGACGAGTCCACACGGGGCTCATTACTAATGAAGTCAATAAAATAATATATTCAATATCTAGTAGCCGATTATTATTGAAATGACAGACATTTCAATTAAGAGTCATGTGTTTAATATCCAAATATTTACGTCCTTCTTATTCATCCTTCCGAACCGCTGGTAAATGTTTTGTAATACTATGACGATTCAAAAGTGTTGCTTTATGTAGCCTAATTGAATAAAGATACTTTTGACTTTGACTTTGACTTTGACTTCAATAGAAATATTCCATATTTGAGAAATATAATGAACAAAAAAAATACTACCTAATACAATTTGGCAAAACGCATAAAATATAATAATGTATAAAAGGAAAAATGTTTCGTTGATTAAGGTTTTCCTGACTATTATTAAAACAACTAAGTACAGAGTACAAAGTCTACGCAATCATTGCTCTATGCTAATAGATAAAAATACCAATAGTTCCACATGTACGACGGTCTTGTATTGTATTGTATCAAATCATAGGTAATGTTGGCTTATTGTCGTAGTTAATAACTCATATACAGAAGGAAAATATGTCCTTTATTTAGATAGTGTGATATTTTTTAGGTTAATAATTAAGTAATGTAGCACTTCCAAGAGCTAACGAAGTTCGCGGAAACATTTTTGTTCTTCAAAAAGTTTTTTTTCAAAATTTGAGGAAACGTGATTTTTACCTAGTAGAGCAATATAGAGTTCAGAGAATTATAATTTTCTATTCCTATATATACATTATGTAATGATTATATTTTATAATGATACACGATTTACGCACATATCCAAGTATATAATTATGATTTAAAAAACCATTAATACGGATAACATACGACCATTCCACTAATATAATATTTACAGTTTGCACAGTTGCAAAACAACTAAATCCAGTTGACAATAATTCTAACCTGTGAAATATTGACCCATAAACCGCGAAATATTGTCCTACATTACGCACCTACCTAACTTTAATCACTTCGCCAAAGCCAATGGGACATATATGACACTTATAAAACGCATAAAATACACCTTAACGCGATGCAATAAAGTCGCATTTAAAACGTCCAATAAAACGGCGCACATTTGCAAATGCACCGTTAAAATTTCACATTGATCTGTGAAATAATCTTTAGCCAAATACATTACGAAATCGCGCCAGTTCAACAATTGTTTTTCAGTCGGCATATCGGTCAATGTCGCTTTCAAAATCGAATAAAAACTCTCAAGAGCGGATTAACCGTGTCGATGCGGTAATTATAAGGATAATGCGGCTGAAAATATAAATAAAAAAAACTCTTGCGCAACCGTACGAACGACGAATGGTTATTACGGGAGAACTAATTAATCCTATAACGTACTACAAGCTAGCTATAAGCCTAAAGTTAACTCGGACATATGCACGTACATCGATTCCTGTAATGCAAAACCGATGGCCATATGTGTTGCAATGTAATCACAATAGTTGTAATACGATAACACAGCGAGCATCCATCCCATTATAATCCAATTAGGACATACCACGTACTCAACTGTTTTGTTTTAGGCCTGAAACTTGGTGGCTACGTGATCGGTGTATGAAACCTTAATAGATATTAGTTATTCTTCATTCGTATTAATTAATGTTATTAGTCTTTCGATAGTCAGTGTTGATCCGCAGACCGGAGGTCATGAAAATTTCAGCTGAAGCCGTGTAGTGATAACGTGGGCAGATAGATAAGCGTTCAAACCTGGCACATGGTAGGGAGTTGGGTTCGAGGGTGGTAGCCAATAGGCGGCGCTGATGGGCGGGTAGTTGCTGCCGTTCCTAGCGCCCTTGCCGCGGGCCCCGGCCGCCTCGCCGCGCATCCTTCACGACCACAACACACACAAACACTAATCACTGCCACATCGCACGTCTGCATTCAGGCGCGGCCGCGACACTACTGAAGACGTGTATACTGTATAGGCGATAGGTGCGCGTGCGTTGACGGACGATCAGTCATTCCTCTGTGTCACCTAGCTAACCCCCCTTGCGCCGCGCCCCCACTAATGAGCTCCGTCCTGTGCGCGTCACGTTTGTTTTCCATACAGAAGACAATGTGTCATCGATATTGGTTATATGAGAGGCAACTCAATATAGCATCTTATAACATACAACGGCTTTATATGAAACCGTACGGAATTAACTGGGTACCTATAGTAAATATTTTCAATCTTATCTGCTTTTTGGCTGCTGCTTGCAGTTTCAAAATATGTATTGTTGCCATAGAGTGAACTCATAAAAAATATTCAAAATATAAAATATATTAGGTATGTATTGCTTTTTGCTCCACATGAAGAAAAGACTATTATTACATTATAACTACCTATTATAATTTCTAATGTGCACTACAATATTTTAAGAAGGTAATAAATAATAATAATTTGAATACTGAGAAAATTAGCCTAAGCATAGCACCTATATTAATATGGTATTTTATTTAATTACTTACCGAGACCTCGCTGTAATAGTTATCATAATTAATCACTTTCAACATCAGATAATGTGATTGCTCAAAAATTTTTTGGTTGGTTTTTCCGCGTAGATAGATATAGTGAGGATGCTATGATAATATTTGATGCTGGTACTCAAATATACCTACACACGTGAGAACACTACATAAATTCAATATTGGTTTTTTATTTAATACTAGTCCGCTTAAAGAAGGCGTCAATCAAGTTAAAGTAAGTAAGTATTCACAGGCTAGTGTCCGTAACTCGACGTCTATATGCACCTATTCTTTGTGTAATTGGTGGCTCTTTTATCAATCAAGTTACGAAAATGGTAATGAATAATAAAATGTAGAGCAAAAAAATAATATTTTTATCATATTTATAATTATTACGAAATTGTTAAAATATCTATGTGTAGCTCTATGTACCTACTGAATTATGTAGCGAACGAACTACACGTATACCGCAGTCTTAGGGTTTATTCATAAAATTTAATTATCTGTGGTTCGTACTTAAAGTACTAAATCTATGGATAATACGCGGTTTGACATTTCGTTTCGTTGCAAAGACGACGCAGTAAAAAAACCTCATTACACAAGCATCTATGTTGGTAGAGAAAGTGTCGTTTTTTTGAGTTTAAGCAAAGATAAGAGAACGTAAGATCGGGAGGGCATACAAACGACATCAGAATACACAACGGACTCACATTATTCGGTAGGTATTAGGGTTGCCAAATTCTAAATATAATTTAAATAATCGTATTGAAATCATTATAGTGACTCGTTTGTATTTACAAATGGATAAAAATAAAACTAGAGACCAAACTAAAGAAAACCGTGCGTTAATTCCTAATTATATTATACTTAACTCAAATTGGTATAAGCAGTTTATATTATTTATGCAAGATATTCTGAACGTTTTAATTACCTATACACTTTAGTATTTATTTTTTGTCACATCTTACACATTCATACTTACTTTTCATACAAATTGGCCTCAAAATCCGCAGGCATAAACGAAAAAACGGCAACAATTTTACGAAAACAAGCGGTCAAAAAACTAATAGCATGGCAACCCTGCACGCAGCAGTAAATCCATGTCGCGCGTAAACATTCACGTGCTTAGTATTCACGTCTTATTATAATGTCAGTCGAACCCGAATTTGTAATGAGCCAAATTGTACTCCGATACAGAACACATCTTTTTGAGTTTCATTCTTTTTTTGAAAAATTAAAAAAAAATATCATTCGTGTGTTTTAATTTTTCTATTTGTTAGCTCACTTATGACGTACGTAGGATGTTTGAACATCCAAAAAAAAACCAGTTTAATTTTGCTAATTTGAAGGCGATAAAATCCGACGGTCATTTTATATTTGTGTTTTATTTAAGGTATCTTCTATACTTTCTGCTATCAAATACAAAAGACAATAGCTATATTGTATGAAATGCAAATGAAGACGGAAGGTTAATGAACTTCTTGACAAACTAAGTGTGCCCTCTTCGATTTAAACATTATAATATCTTTGTAAATACATACAAAACCAAGAGTTATAAATGCAAAAGTGGCATTTCAAATGACTAACCAAATAGGTATACACGGGTCTAATTATGGTCAAAAATGGACTAATGGAAAATTAATATTGTAAATTGAAACTCGACGATTGATGGAAATATAATGGACTGACCTATTACTCATTACGGGTATTAAATCGCACAGTTAGGCTCTACGCACACCGTCACCATATTTTACGGAGAAATAATAGTATATGAATAAAAGAGATTTTATATTTTTTATGAAAGAGGCGAAATGACGCTGTACGACCGTTAATAATAATGCGCCGAGTTCTAGGGTTAGCATATTATACATATACAACTTTTCGACATCGCACCGTTCGTTAGGGCCTACCGGCCATCTGACGGGCAGAGGAAGCTTCCGTTGTTTTTTTTTATAATACAAGCCGTATGTTGCCAGCGACTCCGTTCGCGTTTACTTTCCTAAAAAAATGATTCCCCTGGAAACTGGATAAAAAGTATCCTATGTCCTTTTCCTAGTTTTAAACTACATCCCTACCAATTTTCAGCCAAATCAGTTGAGCCGTTATCGAGTTATAAATGGTGTAACTAACACGACTTTCTTTTATATATATAGATATAGATTAGGGGGCAAACGAACAGGCAAGCCACCTGATGGAAAGTTGTCATCGCCGTCCCTAAAAACGTCCTTAAACGTGTAGCTAGCTCAGCAGCTGTGCTGCTAGTCCAAAGAGCTCTGAAGTGGAGTTTTGGAATACACCGAAATTTATTTATATATTTATTTAAAACACTTTATTGTACATAAAGAAAAAACAATCACAGCAAACAGATACAAAGAAAACTTAAATTATTATGCACAAAAGGCGACCTTATTGCTACATAGCAATCTCTTCCAGGCAACGTGAGAGGTAAGGACTTTCTACTTTGAAAAGGCCCTGCGAGGGAAGCAGAGTATACCGTAATTGAACAGACTAAAACTTAACGATGGTTTACTGTACGTCTTTGCGTCGGAGTCACGGGTGTTCTTACGAACTCTTTTCTAATACCGTCAGTACTAGGCTGTCTACTACGATCTACTAGGATTATATAAGAGGGTAACATTGTCTGATTGGTGGAAACATCATCTGCGGTGTCAGTCTGCGTTCGCCTTTAGTCAAATAAGTTATTAATGAGCACTCACTCGTTCACTGTAGCTATAGTTCGGCAGAGTGATTTTTGTTTTAAGGGCTTATTTAATTATTTTACTACTATTATTTTCAAAACGAAAATATCAATAAATAATGTATCTTAAGTGACTGAGGTACCATAACTTAAGCAAATGCAATAGTATGATTTTCTGTATTTATAATACATATGGTTAGTTTCGAGAGATTAGTACACAAAACTTTTGTTTATATTTGAAGACATTTTGATAAGAAGCCATTTAAATTTATCGACGATTAAAGCAATTTACATACGCCTACTGAGATTGTATCAATACTGTTCTTTTGCAAAACTTTGTGTAATTCCAGTTGATTTGAGATAAGATAAAAAGTAGCCTTATTATTTTTTATAATATGTACTTTGCTTTTAAACACAACCGTATAAAAATATAAGCTTAAACTCACCATTTCTGTTTTCACTGTCAGCTGGCTTCATCTGAATCGGATGGTGCATCTGTAACAATTGGAACTATATGTTAGTATATTATTAGACCACAGAATATTATGTGTTTAATTTTTACTTCAATATACAACCTTTAACATAATAAATCTTCCTTCCTTCCATTGGTGGCAGAAATATATTAAATTTTTACTAAAGAATATGAAAGGTTGTGATTTTTGTGGTATTTCAAAATATGACTTTCCGTCTCTCCTTTAATTTGTTTTATTAGAAAGAGAGAGAGAGAGAAAAAACATTTTAAAGCGAATAAAAACTTAAACGTCAACATTTAAATCGTCATCAATAAATACATCGACGAGAGCCATAATTAATTAATGCCCTCCATAATTATTTACACAGCCATCACATGAATGGACAAACATTCGAAACTATTTTAATTATTTGTAAACACACGCGCGTCAGACTTACGATGTGTCGTAAAAACAAAAAACAATGCGAGCGATTAAATTCACGGGCCAAGAGTGTATTATATGACTAGTGGATTTTTTGATAGTACATTTATTTAAGAGAAATTAAATAAAGAGTTTTTTATTTGATTATTTTAGGTAGCTTCAACATCTAAGGTCATTAGCGACCTCTGAGGGCTTACAATATAGTAATTTATTCCTTTCAAGATTTTACAGTTTTTTCTGCGTTGATTAAACAATCTTTTAAATTTTAATTCTAATAAAATAAAGAGTTTCTATAAGAAACTAGCTGTTGCCCGCGACTCCGTACGCGTTTACTTTCATAAAAAATTATTCCCCTGGAAACTGGATAAAAAGTATCCTATGTCCTTCTCCTGATTCTAAACTACCTCCCTGCCAATTTTCAGCTAAATCGGTTCAGCCGTTCTTGAGTTATAAGTGAAGTAACTAACACGACTTTCTTTTATATATATAGATTTACATCTTAAACTGATGATTCTTACAAAATAGTGTGTATAGGCTTAATATATATCATACTTAAAATTGTTGGGTATTATTCCGAATTAATGTGTATAACGCTTTTCCTAATAGCTTCAGAGTAAAATGTTATTAATGAAGTGCCTTAAATCCAACTGCAAAATGCCCAATTGTGAAAATTAAGTGTGTAGCGTGCTTACTATTACGAAAATTCTACCAACATTTTTAAAAACATGAATTTTGCTTAGATTAAAATAAAAATAAAACCCTAGGCACTATTGCCTAACAATATTTCACCTGTAACAACGCGCACCTACCGAACAATTACCATCACAAAACCGAAATATAAAAATAAATTGATTCAATATAAATCACAAATACGATACGAATTGCCGTTTTGAAAATAATATTTTTGTTTGTACATCGTACGGAACAAACGCCGGGGTGGATTTATAGTTTTTGGAAACTACCGTGAGCAAATATTTTATCGGTAAAATTATTGCAATACTGTAAAATGCTATTCGTATTTTCACATCATATTGTGTATCGTAAAAATTTACAATGTAAAATTAAAGTTTATTATTCATTGATGGATAATAATAAAAATATTTATTTATATTATTATAACTCGTCTTTGAACTAGTAAAGTAACTGTATTTAGGAGTCCAGCTTCTATACAAAACTATTGGGAGCGGCTCTTTGTTTTTTACATAACTAAAAGAAAACTTAAACCTCTTGTGCACGTACTGTATATTAACTGCATTAGATGGATGTAAAAATGTATTTAGTAATTACACGTCAATCTTAATCACTCGACTACTCACACGCCGATCTGCCGACTTATTCTAATATTAGTCTATTGATCAATAGACGAACAAATTTTCTTATTTATCTTATTTATCGCATATTCTATATAGTATTATTATGGATGGAAGAAATTACTAAGTTTACCGCGTTTGATCAGTATCAGACGCTACGTATTAAACACGATAAGCGTTTCTTTATACGCGCTATCAGGGGACTCTCTAAACTCGTACGGATAACCCAGCTACGTATAGACTGATTACAAAAATCTTCACGTATTACGTTCTATAACGCTTTAGTTCCAGTTTTAATGCCGCACCGTTGCAACCGAAGGCTCCCTTGACATTGATACGTATGATTAACATTTCCGAACATGTCCATCGTTTATGGTTCCGTACGGTCGTGACCGTTTTACTAATCGCCGTCCTCTTTGTTCGAATCGACAGACTATCGGACCCCGTATCGATTGTTAGCGTTGCAAGTGCCAACTGTTCTATCTGTGGGACTAGACACATGTGTACGTAAATAACTAACTACCTACTCTGTCTGTATACTGCTTAAAATTATAACACAAGTTATAAAACATTTAAACGTAAAAATACGTGGATTTGTTAAATGCCATAAATTCAACTTCAAGAAATACAATTAAAGCAGCTAAAAATAAAATTTAAAGCAGATTGAACGATTTCATAAAAGAAACCGGCTTTGAAAGCAATCAAAGATTTGCTTTCTATAGAAAACTGTTTGAAAGTATTATAACATTATTTAAAGAGTTGAATAATAAAATTAAGGTTAAAGTGATTAGCGAAATCAAAAGTTAAATAGTGATAAAATCTCTTTGTAGCGGACCGGATTAAAGATTAAATCGGTTTATCTATGAATGGTTCATTTGTTAACTGGAAATGTATTATGGATTATGATTCATAGACAGATTTATGATAATTTTATAGGCTACTACATAGTGGAATGGAATTAATACAAATGAAATGTATCACTAAATCATTGTTTAATTTTTTTAAACTAGCGGTACGTCCTGGCGGCTCCTGGGG
Source organism: Eurema mandarina (assembly GCA_018238005.1). NCBI lineage: Eukaryota > Metazoa > Arthropoda > Insecta > Lepidoptera > Pieridae > Eurema > Eurema mandarina. The sequence goes on along the minus strand of DWAJ01005278.1, from coordinate 1,722 downwards.
TATATTTATATAACTTTTTTATCCGATTTATTTTTAAAATTCACATCGAATAGTCTAATACAGTTTCATGTCGGATATAAGCATATCAATTTTTAAGTTCATAAAAAACAGTCAGGCACATAGCTGTGTTACATTTCTGTATACAATGTCTAGATCAACTACTAGAAAAAATGCCAAACAAAATCGCATCCTTAATAAAACCAAGACCAAGGTGACGTTACTCTACAGCTGAGATTAAACAGCGCATTTGCTAACAAACTAGCAAATGTACCCCAAAAAGTGTTTCGTTAATGCGTCATCGTGCGTATACGTTTCGCTCGTCCCGATTCATTTAGTTACGTACAGTCCTAGTCGCCTCAATCTCCACTTCTGAACACCGAATACCGTGACGTGACAAATTGTACACTTAGCACTACCTACCTACTGTTTGTTGCCGCGTGATTGATGATCATCCGGCCTTAATTAGATAACGCAAGTTTACTACATCTTCGGACTACGCTCGTGAATCAACAGTTTATAGTTAAACTTGCTCGGTTAGGGTTGGCACTTGGCGTGAAGGGCCCAAGTTTTGATGGCAGTTTTTTTGTTCTTTTTCCTTTTGTTTTATAGGCGTTAATGTAATTGGTACAACAATAATTTTGTTGATTGATCAACAGAAAAACAATAACCATTAAGATGCAATTTGCATACGTACATAACGACGTACACATGGAAAGAAAATGAAACTATATATTTGTAGAAATTAATTAATGTAAGAACTAGAAGTACTTGGTACTTTTATTTTTCTTAAACCATAGTAATATTATATGAATGACACTTTCAAATAGAGTGGCTAGCTTTTGAAATAATAAAGGTCTTGCAAAATCGCTTCAGTATCTTCATAGATTTAATCCTAACGTCCACACGTCCATCAGTCCATACGTCCAAATGTCCATACGTCCAACGTCCAACGCCCAAAAATTCAACGTCCAACGTCATAATTTACAAAACTCACCGCTTAATAATAATTATTAGTAAAGATTAATTAATAAACTGAAACCAGATATTAAACTTCAGATTCTAGTGCTCACTTATCTCTCAATCCTAAGTCCTTACGCACCAGTGTTTATTATTATTATTAAGTTCCCGTTTGTTAACAACTATCGCGTTACCCGGCACTCAACTTTGCGTATTATAATATAATATCTTGCTCGGTAAATTATAATTAAACGAGAGGATGAGATTGCTTAGTTTTGAAATGAAATTATGCGCAAAATGAGGTTATTATTATGTTGGCACATTGTTATTGTTGTTAAATATTCATAAGTATAATCACGTCGTAATGGAAATGTTTTTATTGTATTGTTACCAGCTGGTTTTGTCTGTGGAAATGTGTAATTACATTACCTATCTACTTTTTTATCTATTTATAGATCGTCAGCATAATGTTATTATATTAATCAATATTTAAGTTAACCGGGGGTAGGTCTCTTTCGCAGGAGACCGACTGGGTGGGTACCCCCACAGTGCCAGACATTCTACCGCCTGAACAGTGATGTGAAAATGTCACTGTGCTCCGGTCTGAGGGGCACTGTAGCCAGCGAAATTACTGGGCCAATGAGTCTTAACATCTGACGACTCAAAGTGGGGAGCGTCGGTGTAGTGCACCCCTGCCCGGAGTTGGGCTTTATAGCAAAGTTCCGGGTAGCACTGCATTGGCTATGGGCTGGCGTTACTCTTACC
>DWAJ01005277.1:0-11715 GCA_018238005.1 Eurema mandarina | reverse complement strand
TTCAAAACAAAATACAAAACTTCTCTCAAAATTTTCCGTCAGAATTCTTCTAAGCTTCTAAAATATGTTGAGTATTATTTTATAGCAGTTAGCAATTGTTATTCCAGTTTCGCTGTAATATTATAAACCTCTTACAAAACTAAATTATTCTAGATAGTTAAGGTTCTGAGAGAATGAAAACCTGCAGTGTTTAAACAGCTATTAGGCGCACTTGGAAACGAAATTACTGCGCAGAACTAAATACAAAAATACACTGGAAAAGACTAAAGAATTTTTAAACATAAAAAGTATCATTTAAAGATTATTTTGTTCTTAGATATTGTGCCACTATATAGTGTAAAACAGAGTCGCTCTTTTTGTCCCTATATCCCTATGTATGCTTAAAATCTTTAAAAATTCGCAACCGATTTTCAAACGGCTTTTTTATTCGATAGAGTGATTCTAGAGGAAGTTTTATACGTATAATATGCATAATAATGCATAATATATGCAAGCGAAGCCGGGCCAGTTAAAATACCAAAGTCGGGTGGTACGTGGGTAATGAAATTTCTTGAATTTCTACAATTAAAGGTGCAAAATGCTATATTATGTTATATGCATCTCTATTTTTTAATATAAAAGTGAGTAAATCCCTACTAATATAAATGGGAAAGTGTGTCTGTCTGTATGTTTGTCATCTTTCACGGCAAAACGGCTGGACCGACTTAGTTGAAATTTGGTATGTACATAGATGATACCCTGAATTAAAACATAGGATAATTTTTATCCCGGTATTGCCCCGGGAACGAGAACTACGCGGGGAGCGGCTAGTAATTTATATTTTTAAAATGATTGATATAATACCTAATGTATTGTAACTAACAATATGTTGGTAATGGAACAAAGACTATTCTAGAATATTTATGCGATAGTAAATGAGCTATTAACTGAGGCACGACTACTTTTTAAACAAGAAAGAGTGGAATAATTTAAGTTCTTTTAAAATATATTATAATGTTCTACTTTAATAGAAAACTAGATTCAAACTGCCGTTTCGTTCGAGTGATTTTAAGATTTTTTTTTCTGCTGAATGCTTTATATCTATCTAGCGAGAAAAGTGGGCTTTGTGACCTCCTTCTGAACCTGACAAAAAATCATTGACTATTCAAACAACTTAGTAGTAGTTAGGACCCATAGTTCGTTCTCGAGAAGAACTGTATATACGCTAAGTCTCTAACTATCTGCATGATACACTTAGAAATAAATTATTTAGACATTTAAGTATAAACAGGCTTGATGTCGGTGCACTGCAAACAGTTTTGGCATATCCGGCATCAAGCCAGGCAAAATTTTTATTTACATTTTTAATTGACATCTGTAAATAATTAGTAATAAATATATATTTTTTGAGAATGGGGCTGACATGGCTTTAGAGCTATAATCCCAAAAAAATAAATAAAAAAAAAGTCTAACTATATCATAAGCGTGATTCAGGACACGGCATTATTGCTTACTATGAAAGAACTGCTACTAATGTAGCAGTTCTTTCATAGTAAGCAAACATACTTCAACAGCGTTTAGGGGTTACAAGACAAACAAACATATTTTAGTATGTATTCGGTTAACAAGTATTAAGCAAGGAAGTATGGGCGAAGGGTTGCGAAGGGTCAGGGGCCAAAAAGGATTGAAATAAGACAAGCGTGAAAAGATTAAATTACTTTCAAGTAGCCTTGGACCTTTGCCTGGATACTCGTATATTATTTTTTTTTAACTTTATTTTAACAAGGGATTTGCTCAATAATGAGCATGCCATCCCCATAGGACCCACTTACATAACATCATAATAACTTACAGTTTAAACTATCGTCGGATATATACCTAGTTTTCCACTAGAGCGCATTAAGCGGCATACCGTTGATTGTTTCAAGTTTCAACTACATTCTTTATTCCTATATCGAGAACTCTCAAAACTACCAAGTAGTGCTTTCGTTGATGCGTGCAACCAAATGAGCAGTGGCAGAAATATAACAAATGTACAGAGCACTAGACATTGAAAGCTGGTAATCTATCAACGTGTTTCAATTCTAATTGAGACGTGATTCTATTTTTTACTTTTAAAAAATACAGCTACGCTATTTCAGTATGAAATTCCTGAAACTTATTAACATTAAAATCCTTAAAAAAAAGCTTGGCCACAGCCCTATACGTGTCTCAAATAAGTTTAAGATAAATAATTTAAGCTAGATTTAGCGCAAGTCAAAGGGTACGCAAATATTATCAAGGAGTTAGGCAAGCAGCAAAGTTCCGATACAATAAGGCGAGCAATCAAAATCGAACAGTTGAAACAGACATTTTAACCCTACTCAATCTTTAATGAACCGTCGCAATGACGAACGGCCTGGTCAAAGGGTCAGGATTTATGGCACTGATTAATGGTGCCGGAAATTAATTTATGACCTTAAAGGAATGGTGAGAAAAGGCTGTACATTTATTTGTTCGTCAGCATCTCATTCAAAATTCGTTTGCAGCAGATATGCTGTAAGGCTGAATTGAATCGGGTCCCCAGGGCAGTACTAACTCGCGGAAGAGTCTGAAAAGGTGCCCGGGATCCCCACTCACTGCGGCGGAGCGATTAACAGCGGAGGGTTTGGCCGGTAGAAGTCCGACATAACCCATGGTCCTTCCCCGAGGTACATGGGTATCCTATGAGGATTTCTCCACTATAAAAAAAGGTTAGTACTAACCCTTCTCAAAATAACACAAGTAATGGCATTTCATTAAAGATGTCCTTTTTTTAAAGAGGGGAACCACTGGATGCGTACTTTCTCGTTCGCCCACCTATTCCTATTTATATTCCCAAAACATTTTAACGAGCCGTCCCAAAAGAAATCCCAAAAAGATCCGTTGCGCAGTTCTGAAGAACTAAACGCCTATTAAGGATATGAGCTATATGAGGTTGTTTAAACTCTCGTTTTACTGTACTGAATTTAAAGTCTTTACTATTGAAGACACACTACACATCATACACTATATTTGAAGATCTTAAAATTAAAAACTTTCCGACCTCCTACCAAAAATCAGATAACACTGCATTTTTAAAAATATTCTACCACAAATTCGCAACCAAATAATATTCAAATCAACTGCAAAATAAATCCATATTCGATTCAATTACATTCCAGCGAAAATGGGAGCTTTAATTAAAATATGTTCGTATCCAATCGCCATCCATCAGCCAAATTAGTCAAAACCGCGCCAATTCTTATCTCGCATTCATCTTTCACGGCATTTCCTAATTACAAATGCGAATTTACAAATTGCCCGTAGATTTGCGTCTTTTCGTCGAAACGGTAAATAAATAAACGTTATAGGAGGTGAAAGTCGCAGAATGCAAATTTGAGAAATACTTTTTGATGTCATTTGAAATACAGAATGTTTAGGAATCAAACATTTGTTTAGTAATATATGTATGTTATAAAGAACGTTATTAAAATAAATGAACCTATGCCTCATTATGTTGTTATATTTTTATCAATATAGCCTTGTTTCATCGTAATAATAGTACTCGTATTAATCAATTTTAACATCTAGCATATTAAACCTTTTAATTAGTATAATTTAATGTAAGTTAATAGGAAAAGTCCATTTGCATTTTTTATGTATTTTAAATGTCTGGACGATTTGTGTCGGTGCCAAATCAGTTTTGGGAGCCTGGGTATTCTTTTTGGTAAAAATCCTTATTTTGGAAAATAAATAATAATTATTATTACCTCTTACGATTTCTCTTTTCATAATAAAGGCATGTACTAAATTCTCTTCATAAGCCTAGTTACTTACGTAAATACTATAGGGTTTGCTATTTAAGTATTACGCGATAGAATTAATCGCCCGTCTACACCGCCAGTAATATTTCAAGAAACTGTTGCGTAACGCGGACAAAAGGAAATTTCCCCGCTGATTTATCAACAGTAATGGAAGATCCTTATAAATAACATCCCGTTCACAATTAACAATGCTATTCGCGATTTAAATTACAATAAAGTGATTAGTTTTAAAATTGCTTATAATTTATTAATTATTGCCGCGAGCTTACGTAGATCCATCGACGTTGAGTTATTTTTAATTGAACAACATTTATGTCATACTATTTTTTTTTTGAAAGGGAGTATAGTACTTTTTAAAGTTTCAACGTGGTCATAATTGAATAAATAATCACTTTTTTTTATACCTATGGACACACGGATGATTCTATTTGTATCATTATTTTAATTCTATATATTTTTATATAAGACAGAGTGAACGATCTAGTGCGTCAGCTCATGGTAGTGATTAGCGTTGCCCGTGTCTTTCGACGTACCTTTCACTCGCTATTAATATTTTCTTATTTAAGAGAGGGCGATCGATTTGGCTTGTCACCTCAGGCAGTGATCATCGTCGCCCAAGACTATCAGCGTAGCTTTCACTCGCGAGAGTACTGACCTGCCTTGTTTGCTTAAATGTAGAAAAGATATTGGGTGTAATACTCGTAAGTGTAGCGCTGACCTTCTCCACATGTGTTATGTAAAGGGTAGATATTGTAATGTACAGTACTCGTAGGTGTAGTACTAACCCTTCTCCACAGGTGTTATGTAAAAGTTAGTTATTGTAATGTACAGGACTCGTAGGTGTAGTACTGACCTCCCCCACAGGTAGCAGAGCAGAGCGAGCCCGGTGTAGCGAGCCAGTGGTAGCGCGGGCGGGAACACGACGAGCCGTCGCCGCCGCACACGCCGCACTCGTCCACGCGCCGGGTCGACCCCACGCGTAAATCACAGCCCACACGCTGCATACAAACAGTATTGTTACTACAAATTAATTATTCATACTATAGTACTAATATTTTTTATTTTTTGTCATTTTATATGCCTGGTTGACTGTATGAAATTACTGATTAGTGATAAGGCCGCCAATTAAATGTGCGTAGTTAGTTATAATGCTTTTATTGTACATGAAATGAAGAATAAACAAATTAAAAAGGTGTTTCGAACGCTTGTCATTGTAGAGGGTATCTATTAACATGAATTGAGAGATTTCTCTCAATAGGAAGCAGCAGTATTTACGAATGATATAGCTATCTATTAGTATTATAAATTTAGGAAATAAAATTGCATTTACGAGATTCGTGGACCTTTAATATAGTCTCTTATAAACTACAGCTACAGCTTTTAAGGATTTTAATTGAATACTTTATTGTACAGTACAAAAAAAGAAGTTCATGTATAAAGGCACAAATTAAAATTTAATAGAGGCAGCCTTATTTTCTACTAGCAATCTCTGCCAGACATCCTGAGTTGTTCGGAAAAGAACGAGATAACTACATATTTACAATAAATATAAAATGATAAACATATACTATATATGGTTAATAACCAAATCATATTACTCTTTTTGCTAAACCTTTTAAGTGTCTAAAGTTTCAGAGTAATAAAATTGTAAGAACCCGTAGAATAAGACGTAACTATAAGAGTACTTGCACGCACGACATTTTCTTTAAACAATGTCGAACGTCTATAAACTTTGACCTGAACCTCTAAGAGAATAATATAAATTATCAGATATTTCCAAGATTCCGTCACGTCTCACCACTTTCCCAAAATACCAACGATATCCTGAAGTAACAAAATTATCTACAAAACCATAAAACTCTCGAAACTTGCATCAAAATTTCGGCCAACTTTCGACCAAAAACTTGACACTTAACGCTTTGAAGCTTATATTTTTGTACGTGACGTAATTATTTGTAGGTGAGATTTTGCAAGAAACACTTTTTAGTAACTTTTATATCTGAAAGTTTTCTCGGAAAAAAATACGATACATTTAATACTTTGCCTTTCGTAATTATCGAAGTTTGCAAGGATATAATAACTCACTTTGTGAATCTCTTAAGTTTTTATGTGCAGGAGGTTTTATTTATATTTATGACAAAGAAATTTCTTATGGAAGCTTTTCGTAAGGAAATTTAGGATAATTAATGGAGGTCATGGCACTTAATGTAATAAACAGGAACGGAAAAAATAGACCTTATTAAAATTTGATGCAAACATTTTTGTTAGGTAGGTACTTTTCATTAGGAGTGATTGTAAACTTAAGATCAAAAAAGTGGTTTTGTGAATTTGATATCCATATTAAATATCACGTTCTTTCAAATTCAAATTGTCCAGCCATTTTAGAGATAAGATGGAACAAGACTGTTACATTTATTGAAAAACGTTACAAAATTTGCATTTGCACAGCTTCTACAGAAGGTTTCCCTGTGTTGTGGACACCTTCTTTTATCAGATATAGATAAGAGGTTTTTATATCTAATTAATGTGTACAAATATTATAAAACAAAATTAATTTACGTTTTCACCAACTATAAATACAACCTTGATATCTTTCCCGTATATTTAGGTGATATTAAATTATCTAAAGTACTTTGTATTATAGAAAAAAATTGTTTTATACTGCAGAAAATTCTAGAACCTTTTATCACTAGTTTGTTTCTAGTTCACACGTCATACAGCAATATTATAATAAAAGACGCAAAGCAACTCAAACAACTATGATAAAGCCTTTTCAGTGTAACAGGGCTGAACAAAAAAAGATAGGAATTGAAACCCAGTGTCACAATGCCGGATGCAACCTGACATCATCAGGAATGGGAACGCGAAATAATAAGGCTTGTATGCTGTCCAAGTTGTGTACTGAGCGATTAAGTGCAAAATAAGTTTTTTAAGCAATAATAAGAATGTTTAAGTATTTTTTTAAAACGAGGATACCAACATAATGGGAAAATCACATTTTTCGTCCATTGGTAAGTTTTATCATTATTTTTCATTTTTTTAAATATAAGCTAGCTATATTGCAAGATTATGCGGCCCTTGAGTACTCATGTTGTCACGAGTGTGTTGCCAGGCTTTTAGGAAAAGGTACCCTACTTTACAATCGTGTACATATTATTAATTTGAAAAGGGTTTAAATACGATGTGTGACAGTTATGAACGTGAGAAATATTAAAAATTAAGCTTATTTGTTCTAATTGTTTTGAAGTGAACAAAAAAAAATTTATAGATATGGATTGTACGCTTCATGACCTGTACAATTAATATTTTAATTAGTGATATAATTTTATGAATTTAGCCTTAACACTGCTTTAATTCGCCGGTTCGATTTTTGAATGCGTTAATATATTATAATTATCATACAAATTACAAAATTGGTATGATAATTATGTAGACTAAGAAAACAAATTGAGCGAGCTGCATTGCTCCCTCCGATTATAAAATATAATGAGAAATCATATAAAACAAGCAATGTATTTTGCAAAACGCGAATGACCATCCCTTATCCATCATCCATCCCGTTTCTAAAATTAAAATATGCATTCATTTGTTGCGTTTTATTTACCAAATTATAACTCACTTTGTGAGTTCCTATTGTAAAAGGTTTGCTTTAAAATTTATTGCAGTAAGACATTTTCTTTGTAGCTTCTTCGTAATACGGAATATTCGAACCTATGTTTATTTTGGATTTTGTAATATATTAACAAATAATTATTTGTAAAACACATAATTAAAATTATGTTTGTAAGAATTGTCCTTCTGTTGTTTTTTTAAATCTGTAAAAAAACTGCAATTGAATGCAACCTAAGTACAACATTTTTAAACCGTACACAAAATTCTAAAACGAAATACTAGAAGCAAACTAAAAAGAGTTAATTAATAATATATAATAAATAGGCGCACTTTTATCTACTCTGATATAATAATTAAATTTCTTAATTCCCTTCTTAATTAAAAATTTTAAATTTTTTTTAAAAAGGCAATACAAACATGATGCACTTTGCTTTGCGACTATTCATAAGCGGTAAGGTTTTCACTTTGAAAAAAAAAATACAACCATTATTTCTCATTCTCAAAAAAATTTAAAAGCTTATACCTATTTTTGTGCAGTAAGCGTGATTTCTATGAATAGTATTAGCTAAAAGGATTTCTATGAAAACAGGACCGTTTGTCAATCAAGTAAAATATTTGACGTTTGATATTTTGGATGTGTTTGAAGTTTTCGCAATAAAACATACGTCACGTTGACGTATCTATATGATTATATTGCTCTAGCAGCCCACCCCAGCTTTATCAGAGTTCAAATATTTCTTTTTACATTTGAATAAACTCAAACACAAGTATTTTTAGCCGACTTCAAAAGTAGGAGGACGTTTTTCGATTCGCCTGTATATATATGCTTTTCATTAATAGTCTTACACTGCATTATTTAAATTTTGAATACACCATTAACTTAGGTAATAATGAGTCTTATAGCAAACAGACCACCCTCACCCTCGCGTCTTTCTAAAATGGCGATTGTGTAAGTAGCGTCGCGCTTATTGTAACGATAAAACATTGTATTAAATTCAAAGTAGAGAAGTAAAAAAGAAAATATTAGGAACTGTTGTTTGAATTGCGTAGCGCCCACCTAGTGTACTACGTGCGACTATAGACTTTTATCTTAATACGTACTTTAATTCGTGGGGAGAATTTACCCTATTACACATATACGAGTATGTCATTTCAGAGCTAGACCCATTTGAAATGGAATTTATTTACTTGTTTGTAATTACATTGACATTGAAATCAGTTTACAGTACAGCTGAACATAAAAATATCTCTTGCAGGGACTACAGAAATAATTATATAGTACCTTAGTATATAATTTGTGATACTAATGTATAGATTAATTAAAAAAGATTCAATTTACCTTTTTAAATAATAATAATCAGATATGATTTGAAATTATTTATATTCTAAGCATACTTCAAGTTATGTTCTTACTTAAGACTGTTTATCCCTGTAGAGATATTTTAAGCAGAATCCTTAGTAAATATGAAACAGAAATATATTCTCGCAAAACTGTCTTGAATAGTACAAACTTTGTAATTATAATCAAATTTAGCTCGTGTTGTGCGCTCTATGCAAATTATTTTAAAACTGGAGGAACGCCAAACTAAATTACCCGGTGGGAGTATTTTTTTTTAATTTTACCGACTCACGTTTTAGTGTCTTTTCACGAGTTTTAATTATGAATTCTGTTATATGTTAGACTAGCTGTGTGTTGCGGTTTTTACAGCGTAGTTATTGTTCCGTAAAAATGTATATTATGTATGTATTAAACTTATAAAAATCTTCCTTGAGGATCGTCAAAATTTTCTTTTAATACAATTAAAAATAAATTCCAAAGCTTAAAAAAGTAAAAGATGGAGTGCTTTTTACCTAAAACGTATGAGAATTTTTTAATGCTGCGTTTTTTTCTCGGGTTCTTTAGAAGCAATATGTTCTATGTTATTTCTTATCCGTTAGCGTTTTAATTTTACATATTTATTTTTCATATTTTTTTATAAAAAGAACGGAAAAATGTGTGGAAGCGATACCACGAATGTGTTTTTGAAAGTATTAGTACGTAGTGAGTAATATGGTTATATATAGTAAATATGGTTTTCTCCCGATATTAAAATTATTAAATCAGTTCATAGACGCAGAACTCTTAATATTAGTATACAATAACATATTAATTTACTATTAAAATTTCAGTTATTTATTTAACAATTGTTCTATACATATAAGTGTGATCTTCAAAATCTTTTTCCGATAACCTCACATCGTTTGTTCAATGGGCTCGACCATTACATGGATAGTCCATTACTTAGGGATGGGATACTCACACCTCTAATATAAAATTCACGACTTTCCTTCTGTGGTATAATCAAAGATTTTTTTGTACGGGAATTTTTTATCAGTTTATAGTGTTACGGTTTAGATTGTGAAATTATATCACTACATAGTAGAACAAAGTCGCTTTCTATATCTCTATATACATATGTATGTCATTCGTTTTTTTAATAGACAGAGTGATGTGAGAGGAAGGTTTATATGAATAATACATGCACAATATATGCGAGCGAAACCGGGGTGGGTGGGTCGCTATTACATTTATATACATTTATAACTATTTTGGTGTTTTTAAAAAAATATTTGATTAAATATTATTCGTTCAAATGAACTGAAATGAATTGACAAATATTAATAACACACGTACAAAGCAATGTTATACAAGCAAAACTAAATTCATAGCCGCATACAAAGGATTAAATTATGAATTCCAAAGCACATTGAGAGCAGATTATTCGTTCGTTCATAAATAACCAGTCAAAGTATTCGCTTTCAATGTTCTACGTTCTACGGGGAGATGTTTTCAGAACGTTCTAGAATGCTCGTGTTTTCAAAGGACGCCCAATGAAAGCGGGATGATACGAACGGATTCAAAGTAAGTATATATTTATTGAAGATTAATATTACTATCGTGATTTTCATTTCTTACAAATGAGCTAAGATAAATGGTGGGTTGTTTATGGAAATGAGTGCGTGGAATGAGAATGCGTTTTGCTTTATGGTAGTGACATGGAGTAAGCGATGTTGCTGACACCGCAGCAAGACGAGGCGTGTCTTTTATTTTTATGTAATGGAATATAAACTTTTGAAAAAGTGTTATATATATGTAATAATTCTGCAATTAATATCTGTTTACGTATCTTATAATAATGCATATTATGTCTTTACTAAATGAGTATAGTTGTAATAATTATAATGCTTCTATAATTGACAAATTATTACTAAATATTGTGTCTGTGGCAAATGTCTTGATTTGAATGTTTTGTCTCGCTCACTCACTTGTCACCGCGGCTTTTTAAGAAAAAGCGGGAGCGTCATTCTTAAAACAGAAAATGATTGTATTGTATATGATGAATGTGTTAAATAAATATAATAATCAATGTTTGGTATATAGAAATTACTTTTCGTGCGAATTAAGCGAATTTCATGCTATTATTTTATCTAAGACTTACGGCCAAATACTCATACGCAAATTAAATTTAAGCACGCCTTGTCTCGTAATTTTGACAGAATTGTATGGCGAACTGTCAAATCGGACCAGTTTAAGTTGTACTTAAGTTTAAGTTGCGTTTCAGTATTCCGGCATTAGAGTGTATATTATAAGGATTTCAATATTTATTTTATACAAAAATGTAAAAATAATATTTACAAATATAAAGTCAAACAGTTGTTTTTGTGTTTTTCAGATTTTAATATAAATTCGGATACGCGATGCTAAGACACTTCTTAATAATTTAGTCAGATAACAAATATTTAATTATCTATATAAAAAAGAATATTTTTAATCTACCTTAGTTTACTAACAACAGAAGAAAAAGCGAACCAATTCACCTCGATTCTCGAACCTTCTATTCAAGTTATTCGAAACGAATTTACGTCAGACACAAACAAAGCAGAAAACTATTCAAATGAAGGCACAACAAGAACAAAGATCTTAACTTTAAATCTCTTAAAAGTTTTCCAACAAAAGTGATCGGACCCATGTCAAAGGTAAATCTTACCCTCTGTTTATCTTCGTTAAACCCTCAAATAACTTTATAAACAAACCTTGAAATATTGTGCACGTAAATGTTATTATGACATACTAATACTAGCTGCTGCCTGCGACTCCGTCCGCGTGGACTTTCACATGTACTTTGACCGCCCCTTCCCCCCTTTTAACCCTTTTTTCCAGTTAAAAAGTAGCCTATGTTCTTTCTCAGGCTCTAGAGCTGTGTATCAAATTTCGTCCAAATCCTAATCTAGTCCTAATCGGTTCAGTAGTTTTAGCGTG
>DWAJ01005276.1:0-11715 GCA_018238005.1 Eurema mandarina | reverse complement strand
AAAAAATAAAAATCAGCTTGTTAGTAATAATTTACGATGACCTCGTAATCGATACATGTTGGAAAGAGGGGACAAACTTGATCAAACCATAGATTTTGTAGGACAAATATTTTTTCAAGTAATTTAGATAATTATCTTGAGATATAACATAAGAAAAATCAGTTAGTAATAAATATTTTTTAATCACCAAATCGACATATTTTATCCTTGCTACCTCTGTTAGCTACCACATTCGAGAGTTTGGTATAGGAAATTATTGGGCGTCTCATAAAAATAAAGCTACTCACCAAAAATTAGCTTGATAGTAATCAATTGGAAAAATGTACCAGGGATCCCGGACTATATACGTAGAGTATACTTATTTGTATAAGACAACTGTAAAAATATAAATTTTCAGTATGTTATAGTTCTAAATCAACCATTCTAAAAGGAATATTCCTATATAACTTTCCACCACACTATCGGGTCACTTTACCCGCTATATTGGTGAATGTGGTCAAATTAATTTATGAATTTCGCAATAAATTATACCGCCGCCAAAATGCGGTATGCATTTGCAGGTGTGTACTATTTATTAGCTACGAATTATTCGTATAAACTGAGTAGAATATTGATTTTGATGACAAGCTTCATTATAATATCTAATATGCTTCTATCAAAGAATACTCAATTTGTATATGGTCTACTAATGTATGAAAATTGTATCAGGTAATAATATCTATATTATGTTCTAATATTATTGTTTAAATTTAATGAGTTCATAGAGTTGGAGGCATTGAGATATTGAATTGATTCTCCAAGTTTTTATGTCACTAATAAAAAACAATACAAAGCTTAATTTGGCAACTCATCTTCTTAAATTTACACTCTTTCTTGTAAAAATGGCAATACAAAACAACTATAACATTTTATTCAAATTGCAAATATTTATATAAACCCCTCCTAATATTTCATATAAATTATTTTTGTAATACGGAATGTTGAGTGATCCTAAGCGGATTCATTTACAAACTCGATATAAACTATATAAATTCAAGGCTTGTAGGATTATCGCTGACAAAGTGCACTTCGGCTCAGTTCGATGAAGATATTGGAGTTATCTTGCCAACATAAATGTTGTCAAATTGCGTTAAGCCCTTGTTACAAACTTGCTCTAAACCGTCTTTCGAAAGCTTGTTAATGGCTTCTATTATTGTCTATAATTTTCGTATGTAGGTTAAATGTTTGGTTACATACTTTAGTATCAATATGATCAATATAAGTAAATAAATATTTATATAGTATAACTGCTGCTACATGCTTGTTAACGGTTTAATATGTTCCCAACATAGGAACTTAAATATTTTCTTATCTATGTATTTAAAATTAAGGAAGATATAGATTCACTTATAATATAGCCAATATCTAGTGTGTTAAGAAACATGCCCGACTAAATTCAGTGAATTCACTTCATTTCATTCAGATTAAATTCAGTGGTTATAATCGTTATGCATATATATTTCACGCCTTAAAACCTATATAAATTGTGCACTTTATAGCTTCCGAAAATAAAAGCTATAAATAATCATAATGTAATTTGACACATGCTTTTTATCGCCTCCTCGGTTGTGATATCGCTCGAAATGACTTCGGGAAGTATTTAATTAAAAACAACGGTTTAATTAATTACGGTCAGTTTTACGGCGCCCAGATAAGTTCAGCTACCATAATGTTTATGATAACAATATCTCGTTCCGTTGAACGGATTATAGTTACTACTAATAATAAATACTGATAAAAACAGAACTATCTGTCTCAATTATAATTATTGTAAATACATGAAAGTATATTCTGATATTAAGCGTCAAAAAGTGACAGTATTCATTCATATCTTTAATTCCAAAATTTAATTTATAGTACAGGTTCGCTCAATATTATACTCTTTTTTATACTGAGAAAATTCTAATAAGATTCCCATCGGCCTCGGTGAAAAGGGGAATGACCAAAAGCCCACTGTGTTGTTCCTACCTTCGAATGCCTTTACGCTAAGGTAGGTTAGAACCTAAAAAAGTAAATATTAAACGTTTTCCTAGTACCTACTTCCACAGGCACAAAAACCATGCGATTATAACCGCGGAAGGTTTCATATTATACAGCTTTTGTAATGCTTTTCTAGCTAAGCGATAGTCTTACCAATCCAGCTAAATATTCTAATTAGTTTAATTATCTCCAACTCCGGTCACACCTACACCTGTTATTGGGTTATTCAACCACAAATTCAAAGGTGTCATAACTGTAACTCATTGCCTATGATGTGACGCCTCCGTTTCAATGTAATTAGACACCATTTGAAATTGAATCCGTCTACTATCCGTCTATACGGACGAATAGGTAAATAGGCTGTATATATCACGTTTTTTAAATTAATGCGTTTTGACTGTCAATTCATTGGTATGCCCAATTTGCTAGTCAATATTTAGTGTGTTATCGCAAGATTTTGAATAATCAAGATTAGAGACTAGCAATGTAATTATTTTTTTAAGTTTGTCAAGGAAATTACTCTGTTCTCTCTAAGTAAAGAACTATATCGGTCGCCAATATAGACCACACAGATGCGTATTTCTGTGAGAATTTAAAATGTGACAATCATACAAAGGATCTGACTCGACTGAGGACTGAGCATATAATTATTATTTAGTAGGTATTCAGATACCTACAATTGTATACTATATATAAGTTAAAATTAAACCATTTCTGATTGTGTAACGTTGGAAAAAATATGATGTAGGTACTTGAGAATCACGTTATTTCAACGTTTATACGTAAGCCCAAAAGTTACTGCTCGATTTTGTAGCTATCGTCAAATAGAAACTGACCAGTGAGAATAATTTAGGTATACATATACAGCCCTAGCAGCGAAGGTCCTTCCCCTACTAAAGAAACTAGTACAAAAAACTCATAATAGAGATAGTACAATTGTATTAAATGTGACAGGCATTAACGGGCGCGAGTCCGCCGTTGTCGAGTTTAACTCTAATCGGATTATATGACAAGTGCACTGGATTTACTGATTGCGTTTATCGTGACGCAAGTATTGCTGTCGCTGCACATCAATGTTCGATCGTATACGTTGAATGTCATTACTTATCCGATTTAGCTCTTTGATTCGTCCGACCACGGCTTGCTTATGAGTGTAAGTCTTTCTCTAAATTACCGCTTAGCATGCTTTGAATGTGTACAGTAGGTCTGGAGACTGGTGAGGTATATTTAAATCGAATGTTGGTTTTTACTGTTATCAAGAAGTAGTTTGTAGTTACGGCGAAGTTACAATTTTGAGAATTTTGTTAATATCATAGTCTATACCCAATTATATTTACCTATGACATAAAATAAGGCAAAGGATTTGATTGTGCTTTATGTTGACAAAACCAGAAAACAGAGCCAGTTGTTACTTTTAAGTTAGGTAATACTTTCTAGTTCTTAATAGGGTTCTTTTTCTAATCAATATAAACATCATATCATATCATTAAACAGGTGAATGAAATAATTAAATGATCTTATATCATCATTGAGTATATATTTTTCAACATAGTAAACGCAAAGCCGGCTTACCTCAGCACGATTTCTCAGAGAATGTCCCAGTTTTAAAACAAATAAAGGACGCGGTAAACGCACGAGCCAAAACAAACACTTTCCGATGATAAATTATTAGAATGTATCAAAGAAATGTGACGTTCAAAGGGTTCATTAATAATAAGGTTTGTCAACTAAAAATAATAGTGAGAATTTAACAAAACGATATTTTAAAATTTCTACAACCGAGGGACGCGTGCTTTGACCCATTTTTTTAATTATTTCTATTTATATGCAAAATGTTTTTTTGTAGTCTTTGTTTAGTCCGGATTACATTGCTGTAACTAAAGGTATTACAATTAGATTTAACGTTATAAGATATACGATTTAAATGCATACCTATATCTTGTGGTATCATCCGGGCTAAAGAAAGCGATATCCATAAGTCGTCAAAATTTCATGAATAAAGCCTATATATAATTCTTACAAATAATGAGGTTTTTTATTGACTATACAATCAGTACATGAGACTAATAGTCCGGGATCCGTGGTACATTTTTCCAAGTGATTACTATCAAGCTAATTTTTGGTGAGTAGCTTTATTTTGATGATTTTTTATAACTATAATTTTACATGTTTAACATCTTTTCATAATTTTAGTACATAATATACAATATCCCCAGTAATAATTGAATGAAGTCTCTGTAAAAACAACGCCTTTGAAATAATCGCAAATTATAAAGAATCAAGCTGTTCTTAGCTAAATTACTGCTTGTATTAAGACCTCCGGGTGCGAACGTTAATTACACAGCCCATAATATATTCTCCCTAAGAATCTGGGATAGTTAAATGAAAGGCCAAGAAACAGTTTAATTGCGAAAGCGACGTGACTCTTAACTTTAACAGCAAAACGTGAGATATGTAAGGCAGATTTTACGGTATTTATTTTATGGTTGGAAGAATAAAAAATGGTAGCATACGAGAAAAATGCTTTAATGCGAGGTTAATTTGTCTACTAAAGAATATTTTATATTGTCGATATTTGAAATAAGTCTTCCCTGTATTTTAAAATTAATATAATGATGTTATTGTTTTGTGATTTTTGTTATGATATATTTTATCATGTGACTTCACTTCTGAATGTTTTGGTATTTTTTTTATTATCATATACCTAAGTTTAAATGGATTCTTTTGTTTACTAAGCTATTATAATAATATAAACAATATAATATAATAATTATACGAGCAACGTAATTTGAATGAAAATAATGAAAAATATTATAGTAACTACTGTTATACAAAAGTCAAATAGTTTGTTTTGGTGGAAAAAAATGTATCTCAAAAAGTATATTTTTTCAACATAACTGTTTATTACAAATATTGTATACAAAAACGCTATTTTTCTTTAAATAGCTACAATATAATCTTCTAATACACCAAGTTCAAGGTAAATACATATATTGCTCCTTACACGTGTGAAATTTGATTGATTATTGACATACCTCAATATATCAAGATACGTCTGTACATTAGATAAACTAGTTTACATACACATAATATTATAGTCGCAAGAAGTAACCTATATTGACCTTATGTTAGAATAAAATATGAAAGTTTTATTACTAAACAAAACATAATATTTCTTGAAATATAAAACGACTTTGTTACTATTAAGTCCTTATTTTCAATTACAATTCAATCAATACCATTCCTTATTTTATCCTACTTCTAAGTACCACTAGACAAATTAAAACAAAAAAAAAACTTACAAGCTTACTTCCTTATAAGATTAAAGTGCAGAGTTATCACTAAAAAGAGACTTCTTTCAGATAACCCATGCATAATTATATAATACACAAATAAAAGAAAAGGAACGTAAAAAAAGGACGTAAGAAGAAAATTGATTTAATATAAACTAAACAAAATATACTAATAATTAGTTAGGCACTATAGAACGCGTTTATTCCAAGCATATCGTCTACCTAAAACAAACAATTCGACCGCGTCCCAGTTCGCTCACCAAACACGCTGATTAAAGAACAATTGTAAACACAGAATCAGATGCATTAACCCAGTTCCGAGTCGATAATAAGATTTCCCAAATCGAAATTTTAATTAAGGCGTTTTATTTTCACGACAAACCGATCCGTCCACGATCCGACACTCACGATTCGTTTTATCATGTCCAACGCATCGGGACTCAGTCGCTGGTTTATTTTTTAATGTAATACGACTCCGTGCATGTGGAGGCTTAATTTATCTAGGAAATTGCTTCGTCACTATCGAGATCTGTGTTTATTTTAATGTTATAATTAGTTTATTTACCCCGGTTAGACCGCGTAATTGAATTTTCTTGGAGTCGCATAAAATATTTACCGTAATAAAATAAAGTTTTTGGAAAGAGCACAATTATGAAAGTATTATGTACACAGTAAATTACTGAGCTTGTAATAAACCAAAGTTTTTCTATACAATGTAAAGTTGATAAAAAAGACGATCATAACCTTAATTCTTTAAGCAAAACAAAACTGCTAATATTTTGTGATGGATGAGCACTTTGCGATATCTATAATGTACTGTTTTTTCACATACAACATGTTCAAATGTTTATAATTAGGTACCTGTTAATTTTTGTTATAATATAATAATGGATAATATACAAAACATGTCTTTATTTTGGTTTCTTTCACGTTCTTATTTGAAGAAACTGCTTTCCGAACCGACGCGTGGTACATTATCATTTTGTAATACTCGTACTATGACGATTTCAAAATGTTACTATATGAAGCGTAGTAGAATAAACATATATTTGAATTTAACTTTGAAATATTTCCTTTTAATTGTTCAACTGTAAGCTACAAGCAATCTAATCCTACATCTAAGGGTAATATTACAAGTCTATTGCATATTACACATGGTTTAGTAAGTGACCACCATATTACCTCACTCAGTTGTTAAAAAGATTCGTGACTGGCGAATCACAAACAGTAGTCGAAGTCGGAAATGAAATCCAATTTTGTTCATTTGCCCCCAGCAAAGTTCACATCTAACTCCTCAATTGAAAGGATTACCTTTGAAATTGAGTTTCTAATTTTCCGTGGACCATGAATGCTTTAACCCGAAACTAAGGAAGTCAATACAGGTGTTTTAAATGTTTTGCATTGGTAGATTTATTTAGTTATTATTTAGCGGTATCCTTCATATAAAATCAGATTTAATAAGATTGAAGTTTCTTCTTTAAAAACGCATTCCTCATAATAAAAAAGTGAGAGCACTAATGCACATTTTTTCCTTCTTTTACTCCTGGTAACATTTTATATCACATATCACTCGTCGATTGCCCATGATCGGGGTTAGTCGCCTACCATCAGGCGAAACTGCTGTCCCATTGTCCGATGTAACAAAAAAGACATTATATAAGGTATAAAACATAAGGTGATAAAGTGATTTAATTTGGGTCAGTTCGGTGATCATTTTTTATTTATTTACATTTTAATTATTACTTATAATTATACAACTTAAGAGTGGTCGTTTAAAAAGTTCTATAAACACTACTATTTAAAATAAACTTAAAAATATTACACATACTTAAAGATGTGAACTTACCTAATATGATCCTATTTAGCTTCAGCATAAGACGGTTAAAAGCAGCAGTCATACGTCATACTTCATATCACACATACGATAATTTGTTCTAAAATTGGGAAACCAGCTGGCGCATATTTTGGTCACAACATTACATTTCCTTTAATATTTCTCAACACTGTTGAAAAGGGAGCTCTTGCACGTTAAAATTAAAAATACCGCGCAATATAAACTGGAAGCTTTATCCCATTTCTAGAAAATAAAATAACCATTACGTAAACAGATTTTAGTCGTAAAAAGTTAGGAGCGACATAGCGTAGTTTTTGCTCCAGCGGGAGACGTAAAAAGAAGAGCTACAACGATTATAATGAAAACTTTATTTGCATCGGGCACAAAGTTTGCACAAATAGGATAGTTTTATACTTTTACTCCCTTTCACTAGGTTATATTTGAACCGGGTATTTTGTGTTGTTTTTATGGGTTAGCGGGAGAATCGCCTGATAACCTACCGACAATTTTGGAATGGCTACAATTCTATGAAATGGTCGTGGAAGAGTCTATGAAAGGGACCTGCGACACCTAATTTCTGAGGAAAGACGTTAGACCGTCTTTTCATGATAAAAGTCCAACATAACATAGTCCTTATTATGTTATTCTATAAGACATACCCAACATGAAACCATTTGCAAATCTACTTTCGCCATGCATTTTAAAGGTAAAACGAAAAAGATACACCTTCCTAAATCTATATCTTAATAGTAATGCAAGTATCGGATAGTTTTTTTATCCAACGGGTCTATCGCTTTTTGATTTGGTATATTATCGGGTATTTTAATAGTAGCTATTAAAATATAAAACACAACGCACTCTTTGAAGAAACAAAAGTTTTATCCTCATACTACAACCAGTCCAGTCCAAATATACAACCAGCTATAAAAAGTGGGATATTTATTTTTAAGAGGTCATAACGCACGAACGAACTAACTGTTAAAGTGAAGCGTTATTATTGTAGCACTTTACTTGGTTGTCTTGACGATCTTTTTGCTCTAAATACAGCCTTATGGAATAAATACTAAATGTGTCTAGCGGTTTCTTATATTATTTTTCGAGTCTATGTTTATTGGACTTGAGGAAATAATAATCACTGTAGTACTAAATTGCGTATTTACTCAATTTATACAAGAAATATGCCAGTCTCTAAACGCCACAGACTCCATACAAAAATTACATTAAGGGGACTAGTGTGTACAACGCGTAAAATTCACACAACGCGCACACACCTTACAATTCAAATTTAACAAGGATCCAGGATATCGAGATATTACTAACAGCTTCACAAAATCTCAAACTTTACCATGTAAATAGTTAATTAAAAAAAACAGCTATTATTTAACGCTTTACTTTTAACAGGGAAAGGGATGCCTGGTTCTCTTATCATTCAACAAGGCTGGCTTATTTTGTGTAACATTTTTATAATTTACAAGAATTAATTATAGTAAAATACATTACTTAAAATGTGTTGGATGAAATCCAAAATGAGTAACCATAATGTAAGAACGTTTTACATTATGAAATTAAAACGAATCATACTCCTGGGGATAATAACAATTTCCAAGTTGAAAATTCGTTTAAGAACAACCAACAGAGAAATTTCTCATGCCCCCGAGCAAAACGAAAATTGTTTTAAAATTGTTTAAGAATGTTTGTTTACTATTTTAGTATGAAGTTACTTTATAGAAAATTCCAATGCGCAAGCGAATTTTAAATTTAAAATATATTGAATTTGACGCAATATGAATGTATTACTTTCTATCTAACTACATAATAAAAGGATTGGCACGGTACTTAATAGTTTTATTTCTACATAAACAGGAAAGTATTATAACAGTTATTATATTACTTTAACTTTACTTATAATTATATATTGTATTCTATAAACTATTGAAGACTTGGTCGTGCAATTTTTCATAAACGTTTCTCCTTTCCCCACGATGAAGCACTTCTATATATAAATCTCATATATTAAACAGCGAGCTAAACATTATAAACGATAACATTCAAAATAATGATAACAAGGTTAATACTCAACAATCAACATCAAAAGAATGAGACGAGAACGTGACCAATTGAATTTATTATCAAAACATACAGACAAATTGAGCCGGCAACTTATTATATTGTAAAGTTCAAAAGGGAATAGTCGAGAGTATTAATAACTGAGGAGCTATTCGTTTTTAAATTTGTTGACGGTCGAGTCACGTTTCAAGGATTTCGGGAACGCTTAAAAACGCTATTAGGTTGATCGTTAAACTTTGAATGAGTGACATCTTTAAGAATACCAATTTACTCTGCTATTCCAGTCAATATTTGTTATGCAATTTTGAACCTTATTTTAAAGTCATAAAATTCTAAAGTCATAAATGTAGATGAAGGTGTAAATTGGCTATCATAAGTTGCCGACTGTTCAGTCACAGAAGTCTTTTTGGATCGTCACTTGCGTTTGATGCGTTTTAAGAAATGAGAGGGATTAATTTTAGTTTTAAGACGAATTGAGACAGGTCTTAGTGATACTTATTTGATGTTCAGAAATATCTGGTCACGTTAGACGGCATTAACTGGTTAGTATTTTAGTTAAATTGTAGTAATGTTCTGAGAATGTTGTTGCATTCCGCATTGACTTGCCGGATTTATTGCGACATGATATTTGTGAATATATATTCATATTGTATTATTCATACATTTGTAGAATTTACAAAAAATATATACTTAGTATTAATTCATTAGCTATTTGGTTGGTGCTATTTTGGGAAAATTATACGATCATTTAGTACCTACTCACGTGTAACTATTAAGATCATTTATGATTTTCAATGTAATAATAGATATGTTTTTGTTGACTGTACTTAGTATTGTTACCTTAATTAGCAAATAGACATAAAGTTTAATTTATTTTAAAAATACGCAATAAATTATCAGATCACAAAAAAGTATTTCAAACTTTCGGTAAAAAAACCGCGTTGAGCAATCGATTAAAAAACTAAAAGACTTCTTATAACAAAAGATGTTTCAATTCATCGTTATATATTTTTATTGATCCCTATGGGAGTTATGGTAATAATAAATTCATTGGTAGTATGAAATAATTCAAACGCGAGCTGCAGCCTCGAGCGGTCAATAAATTGAAATAGGATCCGATGTTCAGCCAAACAAAAAAGGTGAATTACTTTTAGCTTTTTTGGAGGACATCTACTTTGTTTTCAAATGGCTTATTTATAGCTTGTATGAGATTAAGCTATAAAGCGAGGATAGTGCGGACGCGATGCTGCGCGCCGCGGGACGCGAACTGAGCATTATACATGTTACAACTATTAAAGAGATTTTTAATACATTGTACGATTGTCGTACGACAACTTAGTTTTATTTTAGACTGACTGCACTTAAGTGCGTCTATACGATATTAATTTAAAAATAAATAGATAATTTTTACGTTGTATAAAATTGTAGACAGTAAATATAAAATCAAATTAGATGACACTTCTGGGACTGGCAGGTACTGAGAGTTTACTAAAAAATATCGTATTGTAAGCAAGACTACAGAAAAAAATATAGTAATCAAATGTTAATCTGGGATACAATGAAACGGATATCATAAAAATGATAAAGGAAGCATAAAATAACTTGAAATTAACAGATATTATACCATGTTTATTTTGTTTAGTACCAATTGGCATTTCAAAATTGAATGGTAGATTTGGCATTGAGTTATAAGTAACCGACAATAAAATCGTATCGGAACCGTACCGCGTCGTGTAACGCGAACTTTTAATTTTACAACTATTAGTGACGGCATGTGGGTTTATTACCGTTGTATTAAACAACACATCACGCAACGAAACGACGGCTTAACTCAAAGTTGTTTAAACATATTGTCAATTTACGGTAATGAGATCAGTTAAGAGCCCTTGTCTGTAGATGTGTGATTTAAATTATCATTATTTTAATACAAACTAGTGCTAGACCGCGGTGCTGCTCGCTTTAATGAATTCAATATTGTATTAATGTGGTATTTATTAGAAAAACAAAGGTATCTAACAAAATATTTTACTAAAATCAGTATAGCCATTCTGCAGTTGCATTTGGTGTAAATAACCTAACTTTGTTTGGGAATTAACATACCGATTGATCATATTTTGATTCAAATCGTATTTTTATACGTGCACTTAAGTTAAGTTTCTTAGAAAAATTGCATACTTACTGCTTTTAATTTTTATACTAGATAATATATTATCCCAACAGTTGCATATCGCCCGTTTTTAGGGTTCCGTAGCCAAAATGGCAAAAACGGAACCCTTATAGTTTCGTCATGTCCGTCTGTCCGTCTGTCCGTCTGTCCGTCTGTCCCAGCCGATTTACTCGGAAACTATAAGTACTACAGTGATGAAATTTGATGGGAATATGTGTTGTATGAACCGCTACAAAAATATGACACTAAATAGTAAAAAAACGAATTGGGGGTGGGGCCCCCCATCCATGTAACTGAGGGATGAAATTTTTTTTTTCGATGTACATACCCGTGTG
>DWAJ01005275.1:0-11719 GCA_018238005.1 Eurema mandarina | reverse complement strand
GCGTACATACCTTACATTTTAAAAGAGCAACTATCAGATTTTCCGGCTGATTCTTCTCTGTACAGTCTGCCTTTCAAATCGGTGGCAACTTATTTTTTTGTAACACCATGACGATTCAAAAGTGCCACTATATGTAGCCTAAATGAATCAAGATATATTGACTTTGTCTTTGATATATAACATCCATACAATAAGCCGGTGCTAAAAATGTCCGTCCGCTATGAATGTTCCAAGCTCATTTAAGACCATTAAGCATTCCGCTATCAGAAAGGATGAGGCTTTTAAAGGTTCTGTATTCATTAAAACATCATACGTAAGAACATAAGAGGTATATGAGCGTTAAGGGTTGATCATAAATATATAATTTCATCTATTATGCCCACGTATTACTGGGTAGCGTATTTAGGTCCGGTACTAATTACATTATGATAGTGTTCTCTCCGTGATTTTATGTAGATTATACCAGACTGGATGTTATATGAAAGAGAGGTTCTGAATCTGATGGTGAGCATCCGCCGTGATTTGAATATTGCTTTATTTTAGATTTAGATTTAAACCAACAACAAAAATGATTAAAAGCCTCCTTTTAGACTTGAAAACGTAGAAGCCATATGTTCTACTCGGTAAGCATATAAGTTGACCAGATTTTTTAAGCTAGCCACTCTTAATCGAAGACTCATATTACTAATAAACATATTCTAGAATACTCTAAAGTACTTACCGATTCTCTCCCGGTGTCAACTTGTTATCCCCACTAGTCGGCCTGACCCTGTCAGTTTCACCTAAAAGTTTTTCACACCGGCCGTTACTCAAATGCTCTCTGGCCACAATCAATGCATCACTCGTCACTTCACTACACTTTTCACTGAGATCCTCCTTCTCCTCAACACCGTTAGCTATAACGGGCGCTGGCTTTGCTTGCAGTGCCTTCGGCTGAGACTTGGGTGATGATATCGCTGGCTTAGTATCTATAGCACCGTTTTCGTTTATTGATGTCACATACACAGTTGAGTTTGCTATGTAGCCGTTGAGCTCTTTGTTCTCGGGTTGTGTCCGTTTCCTTCTGTTTAGCTGGAAAGAGAATTGGAATGATAGGGTTAATTTTTTAAGTACACATGTATTCTAGTTGGATTTGGAAAATATTTATTCAATTGTCTGATGGTTAGAGAATCAAAATCAAATCGTTAAGTCTTTAAGTTTGTCTAAATCTTCACATACACTAATAGGGTTAAAAAGGATAGATTTGAATGTGTTTAAACTACTAAGAAATAATAAAATACAATTCTTTTTGTAATATCTTATTAAAATTATTTTCCCTATAAGCGAAACGCTTTATTAGCTGGATTTTGGGTTCCCTAAAAAAACTATAAAATCTACATAAATAATATGCGTAATAATTGTATTGTTTAGATTTTCTACCAAAACAAAATTTCTAATAACAACATTTACATAACGTCTCAATCTTAACTTTATCTACAAATTTGCAGATATAGGTACAAATGATACATCTCATTGCAAACGTGATCTCATATTGAAAACACGTCTACACAATGGATCATCAGCTCTATTGCGGAACATTCTGTTATGTAAATACCGTTTGCTGTTTATATTCCATATATATATGCTGTATAAACATGTTTGTCATGTGCATACGAAATTATGAAGGCATAAATGATGGAAGTAATTCTATTTGAAATATATGTAACATAATGATAAATATTTCAGGTTATACACAGCGTTATCTAGTCCCACTCTAAGCAAAGCTTGTGTTATAAATGGCAACTAGATAACGGATTAATTACATAAACATACAATTATTTTGTAAATAGATACATTCGATACATAGGAACACCCAGACGCCAAACTAAAATACAAATGTAAATTAGATAGATATTTTTCTGTATGGATCCAACCCACTACCCTTCGCGCAGAAAGTAGTTACGACTTTTACCACTGCGCCAAGCGGTCGTCTAAAATTGTTGGTGTTAAGAAGTTTTGGTAAGAAAGATTGTATGAAAGAATATTGTAAGGTGTTCCCGTGACCTCTAGTCGATATAGTAAGACAGAACATAGTGGGGTTTAGATCTATCATCGGTCCTTTTACCCGACGCCCGAATTTATACTTAAATTCTAATGGTTTAAAATAATAATACTAGATAGTAATACGTTGCTAGAAGTGACAATTACAAACAGCGGAAAATGCAGTGACAACTAACATACCGTACATATATCAAATCAATTAAAAAACAATTACAAGCAATCATGGTGACATCATCGTGATAAAGGAAATAGAATAATTATGCCTGATAGCGAACAAGTTTTAGACGAGAAAATATCTAGCTTTGTATTTGAATCTTACGAAAGTTGAATAGAGGAAACTATTAAAGATATTGAGAAACTAAAATTTTCACGTATGTAGAAAACTAAAATGGACCCAAGTTTCACAGAATAAATGCGTCAAATAGCACCACTACAACAGAAAAGTCAGTACATAAAACATGTGACGTTTTGAATCTCCCTCTATCGTTCAACAATCCTCTATATTCCCTCTTATTTCAACACGTTTGGAAGACTTTTAGCCCAGCGAAGCCCACAATCCGAAGTAACTTATCTACAACCAGTCAGCTAATATCAGTTGCCCGTCACAGTTTAAAAAAGAATAACTACGTTAAAACTGACTAGAGTTGTTAAGCCTCATAAATTATAATATATTGTTGTAAATGACCAACGCTGCAGGCGTTAGTTGCAAACGATCATGCTTAGAAAGCTCTTAACATGAACACTCTAATTGGAATTAAATTAGTTGTGCCCACATGCTAACGACTGAGAGTGCAATATTTAATATTTCAGACGCAAATATGAATTTTGCAAACAAAATAAAAAATCATCAGTGTTATGAAAATAACGACGAGTTTAAGGTTAGAATACAGTAAAGAAAAGAACGGGAGCCTTGACATAAACTGGAAAAGAAAATAATTTAAGGCAAGACAAAGATTGACTGAAATCAATGGTTGATAAAAATAAAAAAGCTTGGAGTGGAGAAATGACTCAAAATTTCAAACAAGAAATAAACGAGATGAAATCACATCATATTGAAAATGAAACAGAAACCAAAAGCGAAACAAGAATAATTGAATATTCATAGATTCAAACAGGCGATTCCACAGCATATAAGTGGACATACTCCAATAATTGCTTGCAATTACGTATTTAATCAACACCTACGTTCATCAATTTTTAATTGAGAAAAAACACGCATCATTTAAAATATATCTATCTAAATTCATAGATCGGTTTTTACTTTAATAGAAATAGAATTCATCAGACGCTAATTTGATCAGCGTTTTTTTCTACCTAGTATAACTTTTGCATGTTTCTTTTCTCAAAATCACGAAATTAGTTTAACTATTTTATTTTGTGGTATGCGTATGATAGCCTGGAAGCCATTGACATGTGGAGTCTGCATTTTACCTGTAATTCTCTTTGCTTTTTTGGACATTTTTAACTTTACATGTAATAAAGTACTTATAAAAAATGTACATATAGAATTTCTTTATCTTTTTGAGTCTTATTTATCTAACAATGTTTTTTTTATCAAATATTAACCTGGTTGGAATCTAATTTAGACGGCTGAGTTTGACCTAATTGTCAGGGTCAAAGTTGAGCTAAAATTTTTGATATATATGTTGGATGACAATGCATTATTTATATTCAAATTATGTGCAGGATATTTCAAAACATGTGCAGTAAATTTCAATACTACCCAAACTTCCTTGATAGTTCTAGCTAGCTCTTAAGTTTTAATGACTTTGAAAGAATGGAAAACAATTCTACGGATAGTCTTTCCTGTCTCGTCTGATGAAAACTGTTCATCATAAAAAGACCCCTGGAAAACAAACATACTTAGTCGAAAGTCTAAGGATCAAAAGTATGGAGGGTGCCATTGTATGAGTCTCGAAATATAGTATTCATGAGAGAGTTCTCAAATCTCTAAGGATTTAAACAGTAAGAGAATTTTTCATGAAATATTTGCTAGGGACTAATGCACTCTGTTTTAACATAAATAATTTAACAGTTATTAAAGTTTAATCTTCAATGTTCTACTTTCGATTTGTTTTCTTCACCAAAAAAAAAACTTTTTGAAAGATCGAGTGTGGATAGCATAACTAAAAGCTCTGCAAAAAAAGAAAAGATTTTTTAAAAGGTCAGCAACCCACTCCAGACTTGGTTTTGAAATATAATCACTTAACATAATATAACTCAATAAACATAAGCCTTAGAGTATACCTCTCATTGTCTCATAAATCTAGAAATGGCCAAAATTTTAAATTTTACTCTAACGCGATAGAAGTAGATAGTTCATGACCCGAACATGAAAGACGAATATCATGGAATTCTGACAACATCTTGTTAAGTTTACCACCAACACCTCAAGCGTCCTCTCTCATCCGACGACATGTAACAGAACATAATCAACTTACTTCTAAAGAAAGCTTGGACATGTCAACTGGCGTGATTCTCTTGAGAGCAGAGAGTCGCTGCAGACGCTGGCGAGCCTGCTCCTCCACCGCGATGAGGAAGGCATCCTGAATGATCGTTTGGCCGATGTCTGATACTGTAACAAGGTCAATTTTAAGCAATAGCCAATGTCTTAGTTAAAGTCAAACATATATTCAACTAGGCTACATATAGTAACACTTGAATCGTCATGGTATAACAAATCATTTACCACCAGTTCGGAAGGTAAATTTATAGATAAGAAGACAGAGAAAGAAGTAAAAAGCGAATTAAAATAACTTTACTGTTAATGTTATAGACGCGTATACAATATTGTGGAAAACGTTTGAATTTGACTGAAATTGGTCACGCAGGTCATTTATAATCCAGATTATAATCTAGATTAGGACATAATATATTTTAATCAAAATAGTGTTCTAAGAATTGTTAATTAACATATACGCATTGCTGTTAACTACTTTGTCAATAGCTACTAACAGTTGCAATAATAGAGCTGAAACCATGTGATACTATAGGAGAATTAACCCCTAAAGTAAAAAGGAGTATTTTATGCAGCAATTTCTATGCTTTATCTAGTATTTATTCAACATTAGCATGAATCACAGCCAGCTGTCGCGAAAATAGCAGAAGTTACATAATAGATACCGAACCTACATTATTCAAACAGTGTACTAAAATTCCTCTGTGACTCAAAATTAAAATGCCATTGAAATCTGAACTCTATTTATTTTCCCAATAGATGCAAAATTGAATTGATACAATCTGCGGAAGGATTGCAGCATTCAATATTACGCAATTAAGGTATAATAGTCCTTATAGTAAGTGTATATTGTTTAAAATAGCTCGTTGATATAAGCACCATTGATTCCGTATGACGTTTGACGCCCTCTTATGAATACGTAATTTTTGTACTTGAAGGATGTTCATACCTCATCCATACAATATAATTATGAGACTATCAAAATGATTTGAAGATTTAGTGATTGAGATATCATAATCAAAAAGTATCAGGTACATTTGATACATTCCTATATCCTAGACAGTTGGTTTCTTCTGCTTCAACCTTTCCACAGCGTTTTGGTGGACAGCCAAGCTCAATCCATTTACCGTTGTTTATTCTACCTTATATTCCGTTACCCTTTCTTAAAGTTCGGCAATTTGAGAGGCTTAAGGGTTGTTTTTACCATTAGGGGAACGTTCTACTCAATAGGCAATACTAAAATATGTAATGCAATGACCACTTTTCATCAGTTATCAGATGGCTCGCCTGCTAGTTTGCCCCCTATGTTATAAAAAGAAATTAAGAATTAAAACATTACATTTTTATATTCTTTAAATTTTTAAGGGTCGGTCTTATGACACCGAACACACATTGTGCTACATATTTTTAATATATCGTTCTATATTAATGAATAATGTTTGATCAATGAAATGGTTGTTTTGAATTACCGCTGCAAGAAATTTAGTTTTATCAACCAAATCCTTTTACTCTAAAACTGTAAGGTGAAACAAAAAACGCTAAAACAAGCTTTAGTATAGCTTGGTCGTTTTATTCACACGCTCAAAACCTCAGCCTTTCTGGCATAAGCGGATTAGCTGGCGATCGGGATGATTCTCTAGAACAATGGAAAAGTCTTTCATAAACGATTAAAGGCTTCTCGGGAATTAAGACAATCGATACTGCATGGTCTTAGAGGAAATCGCTTTGTGGATTACGGATAATATTTTACTGAGAATCAGTTAGTTGGAACGATGGCAGAACTGATTGGAATTTTCACTATTTTTATTGGTGTAGTAACTATAGTCAGTTACTATACTCATAGGAATAACGAAAATTCCCATTGAAAAACGGTCTTATTGGGCAGGATAATAAGCATTTCACAAATAAAAAGGAATAGAGAAGATGTCCAAGACCAGTTTTGTTTGTCAGTTTTTTATATTATCTTTTTAAGGAGCTAGGCTTCATTTTCTCCCCTATTTTAATAAGAGTTTATATTTTCCCTTCCTCATACTTAAAAGAATTTTCCTTTCCAGAGTTTTCCTTTGGGATAATCTTTGGTATAACTTATTAACAGCAAAGTATATAGCAGTCAAAACTTGTTAGAGTTGTACTCTCGTATTAAATATTCATTACGAATTCTTTAGGGATACATTTTCGATAATAATTACCGACAATTTGACAAAGTAGTTGCTTAAAGATCCTGAGGAAGTCTATTATATAAAAATGAATCGCAGAATTTGTTGGTAAGCGCATAACTCGATAACAGCTGAACCGATTTACATAATTCTTTTTTAGAATATTCCTGGATGTACGAGGTTGCTTTTTAAGCAAAAATGGTAGGTGAAGGAAATAAGTTTTCGGGTAGGATAGGTACAGTGTGAACGAAGTCGGGTCGGTTAGCTAGTAAATAATAAATATTTTATAATTGAATATACTCGCTGTTTTCCCTTTTTCAATCTACTGTGTCATTCTTATGGTGATGTTGATTTTGGGGATAGTGACTTATCATTAAATTGATTTATATGTAAACTAACGAACCGTCCAGGCTTCGCTGGCACATCCTTCCTCTGGAATCTCTCTATCTATTAAGAAACTCATGGCAATAGGGTGAGCAGAAAGATATACATTATATACTATATAGTGATATTATCATTTTCGTCTTATAATAGTCGTAAAAAGAGTTTAATAACAATTTCAATAAAAATATAGAAAACCCACTCGCAGTTTTAAAGTTTAACCAGGGTAATTTTTTGTTCTGGTTGCAATACCGAGGTAAAAAGTATAATATGTGTTATTTCCATCTACATGCTAGTTTGGACTATGACATCTTTAACAATATTTCGTAGTTATAACACTAATAAGTTTAAGTAATTGCATCGCAATTATCAATTATTTGATGCCAATCTTCAATTAACGCTGACGAAATTGTATACCAGCTTTTAGCGTTACTAATTTAATGACGAAACCATCTTGAACAACCTTTCGATCGTTTTGCGAATTTTTAGATTTTTTATTATTATTTGCGACACTGGAGATTGCAGTTACAGTTTTGTCGCTTACGATTAAGTTAAGTATACGTACGTAAGTTGTACGTATGTAAGTATATGTAAATTGAATACTTTTTTTTATTTAGGTTGGGTTTGCGCTTGACCACGAGATGCCTGATAGTAAGCAACGCCACGGTCTAATCTGGAGCCTAGCTCAAAAAAAAAATATTTTCACCTAACTCTTCCAGATTGTATCAATCTGGATTAACAACAATCATTACATTATAAAGATTAGGTATTCTAATGACATATAAAGGAATGAAGTGAGCCAGCACATTATATCATAAAAATAGTATTATAAGGATATACATTACTTATCCAAAAGGCCTATACATATATAAGGGATGAATTACATATGCGTAATTTTCTTTCTATTTTTAAATATATAAGTATTTTTATAATACATGTATCATTACCTGTTTATTTAAAGCAGTTTATTTGACTATTAATAAGTTATTTAAATACGAATGCCGGTGTGACTGTATTGTTTTGAAGCACAACACGGCCATTCAAAATTAAAGTTTTGCATGACAATCATTTGCCATGGTTATCAAAGTAACGTATCGTGTAACTGTTCTGATGATAACGGTACAAAAATATGTGAATATTTTATATATATAGGAGTTCGAGGTGGTAGAACCATGTTGTTTAATTGAAATAGACTGACTTGCTGAGGATGGTACCACCATCTCACAGGAAACTTACAAGAAATGATATGATTAGTTAAGTCATCGCCTTCAATTCAGTAAATAGAAGCATCGGAGGTCAAGTTTCCGTTCCACCATGCATTCTTCCTTTTTAGCGTAACCCAAAATACCTTATATAATGCTCAAAGGATACCCATGAACGTTCGATAAAGGACCATGGGACTATTGCCGACCAAAACCCCCCCTGTTGTTGCATTCAACCCACTATAACTTTTTCTTTTTTCTTTATAATATGAAGAGGGGAGACGAGCTGGACGCACTCCTGATGGTAAGATGTCAGTCCATAGCCAGTGCTACCCGGAACTTTGCTATAAAGCCCAACTCCGAGCAGGGGTGCACTACACCGACGCTCCCCACTTTGAGTCTATACGTATAATATATACCTAACTATACCTATAATACTTATTACCTTAACAACGTTCTCATAAGTAGAATTTAAATTAAAATTTTCGAAACTTAAATACCAGGCTAGATAAATAAATTCCAACCGTTACGTGGGATATATGTTAATGAGATATTTTTCATCGAAATTCCTGGAAACCTGGTCTCAGATTGTATTTGAATTATGGAAAAACGCGCCTACGTTAAATCGTTCTAGAAACTAAATACCAACTTGTGGGTGTGATGGAATCCTCTTCACTAAATATTTCTATTATTTTTTTAGCTGGTTTTTGTATATCTTTCGAAATAGCAAACAAATGTGACTTTAAATTAAAATAACATACGAATTTAGTAGGTGGTATATACTTAATACTATACTAGCGACCGACACGAGCTTCGCTAGCATATAGCCCCTTGAATCACTTTTGCCGGGATACTGAAACGCAACTTAAATTAAAGTACCACTTAAACCGGTCCGATTTGACAGTTCGCCATACAATTCTGTCGAAATTACGAGTCTTAAGACGTGCTTAATTTAATTTGCGTATGAGTATTTGGCCGTCTATCTATTAAAATAACCCCATAAGAATCGGTTGCGTAGTTTTAAAGATTTAAGCATACATAGGGATATACGGACAGAGAGGTGACTTTTTTTATAGTATGTAGTAATATACCTATGTTGCGGCAGACAATTGAGCAGTCACCTCTTTTCATGTACCTACAACTCAACCTTTAAAGGAGGAAAGGAAAGGTTATAATATATCCTTATACTTTATTTCCCTAAATAAAGGGAAAATATGTAGGAAGATGCAAAATAAGGAGGCATTTACCGAACGAAACGCAACGACGATACAAACTATTTTATGTGTATGTTAATTATTGGAAATATTGCAAAATATTTGCACTGTCATTATTATTACGGCAACATCGCAATATCGTTAGCAGAATGTGAAGTATTTTAGATATATTCTATATTAAATTTCCTGATATAAAAATATATATGTATTAAACAAGATCTTCATAGAATTAAAAGGTAATTTTTATACAACTACTATCCCATACAACTTGCTAGATCCTCTGGAATGAAGTCGGCAAAACGAGTTTAACTTAAACCAACATCTTCAATACAAGCTTAAATTCCCTTAGCAAGGTTATATAAAAAATAATACATATTATCTGTTTCACTGACTCAAAAGAGGACTGACCAGTTTACACGGCTAGAGACTAACATAACAGTAAATATAAGTATGAAATTAAGCTAGTGAAAGTCGTAATTAACCTATGACTACATCATCTTTGCCAACGTATACAAACTCTTTTCATAAATCAAATTTTAAAAAAAGATATACTGGCTGCTTAAAAAGCAAGAGAAATAAAAAGTTTTGAATAAAGAATTGCATCGAGGCTGTACGAGTAAGGCCAAAGCCAAGAGGTCACTCACCCCGCGTCTGTTCACTGTCACAATCCAATAATACATGCACTTTTAATATCACAAGCACATCCGAACAATGTTTTGAACACGTAATTGTTTTTCAATATAATTATTGTTAAAACGCGCCGGTAAATAGCGCTCGCGGTGACTCGTCAACCTGTTTTCCCTCTCTGTTCCTCCGTCCGTGGCCGTGCAGTTCAAAGTTGCCATATTCGAAATTACATTTTAATCTCCCTAGATGATTTCATATATAAAATGAACTTATTAAATACTATTTAATTTGTTCCCTCATTATTTGAAAGTCTATATTGCGTGAGAAATATATTTACAGATTTAATTTTTATTACTACGTTCTTGATCCTTATTCAGATTACCGCTTTAACTATTTCAATTTCTTTTAAATGAAAATTGAGAAACCAAGAATTATTGATACTTTAGTTATTCGATTTAATGAAAATTTTTGATCTAAATCCTCAATCTACTACTACAAGTAGTTTATACAAGAATGAATGGAATATAAAAACAGATTGATACCAAAAAATAGTAAGTACAAAATCCTATGATCATGCATCTTAACATGTACTCTTTTAAATATAATCCTATCAAGACCTATGCAAAACGAAACGATTTAATGTATGCTTGATATCTAATTAAAGTTAGACTCTCGAAAATGTAGCACTCTAAACGAACATGGCAACATTGGCTGTAACCTCAAAGGCTGTGTCCAGCGAAAATGAACGCGTACGTTTAATTTGACAACGTTCCAACGACGAAATAACTCTATATATCACTCACCGATTATAGAACCTTGTTAAAGCGAACTTTAATTTATATGTACATTGCTCGATACAAAATTAGCTTTTAGTAGTAGTAAATATTTGTTAGGCAACTATGTTCTTTATGAGCTTGTAATAAAGACGTTATTCGGAGTTCGTAGTTTATATGTAAGATTGCGTCCAAGTTGAAGCCATTCTACTCTTAATCACATTACGAGGACTCCTACAATCGTATTAGTTGGGAGTGAGAGGAATAAGACGGGAAAAGTTGTTTTTTGTAAACAACTGCTAATAAAAAGACTTTGGTGAATGATGTCTTGTAAGTCGTGATGTTTTAGGTTATAATATGACGAATTATTTACTTTGTATGTTTTGCACGTAACTTAGTTTAATCTATATTATAAAGAAGTTAAGTTTGTGTGTTTGTAAAATTGTAAGGGGTAATCTCGGGATCTACTGGAACCGATTTTAAAAATTCTTTCACCAATAGAAAGCCACATTATTTCCGAGTGTCATAGGTTATGTAAACAAATGATTGTTAACATTATGTTCAACGAAGTGGGCGCGGGTCAGCTAGTATAAAATATTATAGTACCTAACCTATCTATCTAATTCGTGAAGTCTGCTTGTTTGAAAGTGCATTTCTCACAACTGAATATACTGGACCGATACATGTACGGGATCCATACTTCCATACTTCCATACTTAATATTATAAATGCGTAAGTAACTCTGTCTGTCTGTCTGTCTGTCTGTCTGTCTGTCTGTCTGTCTGTCTGTTACGCTTTCACGCCAAAACTACTGAACCGATTGTAATGAAATTTGGTACACAGATGGTCTAGAGCCTGAGATAAAACA
>DWAJ01005274.1:0-11720 GCA_018238005.1 Eurema mandarina | reverse complement strand
GGGGCTACCGAACGCTCAACGCCGATGCTAATCACCGACGAATCACTGCGTCCGGTATACCCACCAAAAACACTGCGGATTGCCTTCAGCCGTTTTCCTGAGAGGAGTGTCCCGGATCAGCACAGGACACCCCCTCACGACCGGCCGGTCTAATTTAGACCGGACTTACTTCACTCAATAGGGGCATTCCGACAATCCGAAGCACCCCCCGACGCTGAGACTTTTGTTAGTGGGTAAAGGTGTGGGAAGGATGGGAAATCCTTACCCCAAGTCCCATCAGACGGAAGGCGGAAGGGCCGCATAGCGACGTCTGCGCGCTCCCGTTCTACGTCGACGGAGCGGGGCAGAGTTTATATCGTTCTCTCTGTTCCGCTCTGCGGCCTCTTTCTGCGATATGACGAGTCACACTCACATAATACAGATATTATACTAATCTACTGTAATTAAATATTTGATCATAAACAACAATATTCGGTTTTGTAAAGAAATCGCGGAAATCAATAATGTCTTAAGCAGATAGACTCGAGGCAAAACAGATAAATTAAATCAATCGCATCTCATTCGCCCGATAAATCAGTCGGATGTGTACCTCTACACACATATACACATACACATAATATACATACATATACAAATACACTGACACATATACATATATACACATACACATACGTCGGGAAAGGTGCCTTTTCGCTGAATTATTTACGTTAAACCCATTATCCGATATTGAAACGGTTCTCTGAAATCATCGATCCGCAGATTGCTCTGATTAAAATTGTTGCTTTGTAGGTAGGTAGGTATTTGGATGTACGAGTATATTAGTGAGTCGTTTGTGAAATAGATTGACTATCTATTTACTAAGATAACGTTTGTCAAAATATAGCTATCATTTCGTTCAGTATCCAATATACTTTGTTCACATATATACAAGCGATGACATTAAAAAAAATGCTACAACGCCAAATGTGTTGCTAAGTGCATAACTCCTTAACAAATTCTCGATTTCCGTTTGCCGTAGCAATAATGTATTGCTACTACATTAATATAAACCTTTCATTCAAATTTTCCTGTTTTAATTTCAAATTTAATTGTCCGTGACGCTCATGAAAATTATTACTAAAAAATGTCTAATTCAGTCGTACATCATATTATTAGCTGATATGTAGATATAACCTATAACGCCATTTTATAATATTAGTATAGACCAGTGATTCTCAAAATTTTTTGTAGTGGCACATATTTAACGATTTCAAAATTTGGCGGCACACTAAAGTGCCACGGCATAGTGGATGAGAACTACTGGTATGGACTTTAGATGATGCGTATGCAAACTCGGCTTAATGATATTTTATCGTAACTTAAAGCTGACACCTACATCTTAACCGAAGATCATTAGCGTCGTATGTACTCATACTAATTACATAAGAGCTATATGTGGACTAGTGTTTTATATGAATACGTAAGACGTTTTTCCCAGTCATGCTTCGACATTGATTAATACACACGTGGAAAGTAATTAATGTTCGAGTGTGTACGGTAACCTGCAATAGTATAATATTTTTATTAGATAAAGAAACAGAGAGAGATTAATGGAAAGAGAGAGAGGGAAGAGAGTAAATATATGACGTTATTAGTTTAACAAAATAATCCATAGATCTTTGAATATGCTATCCTTTAATTTTATGCATAAGATTTTTGGATGCTTTAAGTAGAAAAATTTGTTTGTCTTATTTCTGATTAAACAATCTATGTAGGAATGGTTGGGAGGCAGACATTCTTAGTTCTTAGTTAGTATTTTCTCAACGTTTTTTTTATCGTCCTTAAGATCCTTGACAGAGTTTCCTTCCAGAACAAAGATATATAGGAATCCTACCAAAGAGTATATCGCAGAAAGGAGTTTCCTCGCACCAATCATTTACCGTTAACAAG
The DNA here is from genome assembly GCA_018238005.1 of Eurema mandarina. Lineage (NCBI taxonomy): Eukaryota > Metazoa > Arthropoda > Insecta > Lepidoptera > Pieridae > Eurema > Eurema mandarina. The sequence goes on along the minus strand of DWAJ01005274.1, from coordinate 9,791 downwards.
TTTCATATAAACCCATAATATTTCTCAACAATTCCCAGTTTCTCATTTCCCGAACCCGCCGATGTTATTACAGTAATGTTGACAAGTTCCCTACTTGCCGCAACTGCGAACTGCCAACTGCCAACTAACCGGGCAGAAAGTTTAATGTGTATAATTTATGTCTCTTACGGGATTGTAATGCGTACGCGGAATGTTAATGTGAATACGTTGTGTGTGTTCTAGTATCTATACAGTATCATAGTATTTAGTTTCCTTGCTACGCCTAGATGGCGCTGCTTGGCATTGAATCGCGCTTTCGCTTTGTGTGAAAAATAGACTAAGCACAGTCTATACTAACATTAAATAGAAGTAAAGTTTGTGTCTTTGTTAAATTGTAAGGGATAATCTCGGGATCTACTGAATCGATTATAAAAATTCTTTCACCAATAGAAAGCCACATTATTGCTGAGTGTCATAGGCTATATAAAAAAGGATTGTTAACATTATACCCGCAGTGGGCACGGGTCCGCTAGTTATTAATACATACACAGTTTCACCAGCAGTAATAAGATCTCTAAGAAGTTTTGTGAAAACTTATAAGTATAAAAAAGTAGATATGGAAGTTGGATCTATCACTATCCAAAATGCATTGGACTAATTCAATATTTTGTTTTGTTGTATGGGCTATGACTTTGACATACACATTACACAACCCGATCTTTGTATTGTTGGATCGTGTAGGCATTTGAATGGTTGTGGAGAAGCCTGCAAAGATTCCCGAATCCCGTAACTGTCCGATGCGGTAAGACAGAATACAGTAGGTTTTTGTAGAGATGTGTGACATTTCCTTACTACTTATTTTCAGTGATAGATATTTTTAAAATTTTCCTATCCATTAAAATCGTACCTATAGGCTATTCTTATTTATAGTATGCTTAGAGTTCTGACTTCCAAGTTCCATGGTGTTATATAAATATATAACACCATATTTAAAATATTGCTTTGCAAGTTAAGTTCGCTAGAGCAGTTGTTATTTGCCGCAGTTGCTTTTAAGGTAAACAAAGTATATGTTAGGTAAATATTGTCGCTACAACGCTACGTGCGAACGGTGTACCTTCATATATAAGACATATCGTTGTATTCAATAAATCAATGAAAGGAAATGTTAGGAGCTGTTTTGTTGTACTAAATGGCCTTCCACCATCGTATACTCATAATATTCTACTATAAGGGAACTTCCTTGCAAGATAAAAGAAGAAACACTCGTATAACATTCCGAATATTACCATTTATAACACAAGAATGGATAAAAGGTTAGATTCATGCCAATGTCAGGCACTTACTCCTTACTCGGTACAGTGGAGGCAAGCTAAACGTGCACAAACACGATAAGTGGTTCGGCGATTCATTGACAAGGCCGTTCGTAAAGTATTCAATAAATCTCCGAGTTAACGCCTGAAAATATCGCTCGAAGAATGAATGACTAAGCTACTTATGATTTTACGCACTGCGAGTTTGTTCGCGAACAAGTAGTTCTCTGTTTTTCAAAGATAGTAACAGGTTATACAAAGATTTAGATGTATGCAAACCTTATTAATGTAATTGCTAGTGATAATCGTAAAATAAAAAGATATCGTATAATAATTAATCTACACTGTAATTTTTGAGACTTACAGCCGTTTTAGCCTAGGGTTTAGTAACGAATGTGAATCGTAGGAAAGAAAACAGTCTAGGATGATGGACACTTAAAGTAATGAATTTTCCTTAGTTTTCTATTTCTTTGTCCTTGCAAGAAAACATAATTTATCTATTACAAATCAAATTTTTAATTTTTTCTCTATTTCTTGAGGATACGGAGAATTCCCAAAAAAATCTTTTATCCTAAGTCTCAAACAAATTCTGAATGAAAAATAAATAAATTTAGCACAGTGCGTAGTCGCTATTATGATAAAAATCATCGACCGTTCGTTCGCTTTTCTTTACGATCGAATAACTTTTTAATGGATAAAATAACTCGTCATCATTATGAAACGCTTTTAAAATGATATGAAAAAGCAATAACGATAATCAATTGAAAATTCGCTTATTTGTAAAGATGACTTTTACCTGACTGTAGGTAGGTACATTTAAATTATTTTAAGACTAACTACCCGCAAAATTGCATATCACCCACAACAATGAAATGCAGCGCTTTCAATTAAATAAAGCTAATTTTTAAAGATAAAGGTAATAAAATAAACCTCTCAGCGCAGACATCGCTTGATACAACGTCCAGCGACCGGTACGTCAGATGGCTGTTTAACGCGTAAAAGCGAATTGCGCTTTATTTGATCAGATAACGGGAACTCATTTTCACTCAATGGCCCGCACTGATTGCTTTTCCCCGCGGTTGCTTTTTGACTCTTTATTTTAATCTATGTTAATAACGTTTACTTTGTAGTCGTAATGGGGGTTTTTAACAAGTGAATTTGGCTTTTTTAAATGTATTTTTAAAGACTATTTTTTTAAGCCTAATGTAAGACCATTATTAACTTTATTTGATTAAAAACATTAACGGGATAGTATAATTTTTATTTTAGCCTTATTATTAATTTCGTCGACAACCCACTCCATGACCACTTTCCCACAGGTGGCTCGCCTGTTCATTTGCATCCTATGCTATAAAAAAAGTCAACTTGAGACACCCTTATATTTGTATTTATATAATTCGTCAATTATATTATATATTTTATATAAATCCGTCTATGTCCAGCTTTCAAGCTCACAAATGCGTTGTTACTTTAAAATAAGGAAAAAGGAAAGAAAAGAAAATTTAAGGTCTTTAATGTCTAAATGCCTTTAATGTAGCTTCAACATATACATAGAAAGTTGCATGAATGTATGTTTTGTTGTAAGCATTAAGATGCAGCGCAGGTGAGCCGTTACTGTGCATCGTATACACAACTCGTTGCCGGAGCTATAGTTCTGTTACTGTAGTGTCTTGCTATCTTATTGCTTTATGGCGAAAACGTGGAAGGAAATCTTTGAAGCATCTGAATCTTAATAGGTTTATTGCGAAAAAGTTTTGCTTAGTTTGATATAGTTATTTAATTTTTAAAATACACTAAAGTATTTAGTGTATTTTAGAGTGATGTTATGTCTTTGACGCTTGGTGCAGTGGTAACTTAACTGCCTTGTGCGCGAAGGGTCGTCGGTTCGATCCGTTATTTACATTTGTATTATTCTGGTGTCTGGGTCTTGCTATGCTTCGAAAGAAAAGTATGTAATTTATTTATACTTATGTAGTAGTTACCTTTAACCAAACTTTGATGAAATAAGTATAAATTTTGTGCTACTTTTCTGTGTCTCTAAGTAATTTGATGGTTGTCTTAGAATCGATTTCAAATATGTAACCCTTACCTTATACTATGTTGGTATACAACCCTCCGCTGACCCCAAACTGTGGGCCAGCCAATATTTTAATGTCGAGAAGTTAGTATATATGCTAAGTTTCGAAAAAATATCATAAGCGTGATTAAGAACTCGCCTGGAATTTTCTTTCTCTTTCCTATACAAGCCTATTCCTATTTCTTTCTCGTCCATTTCTTTAAAATGCAGCGCTCAAACTTGCACCGTAATACTACCGCTTTTCCTATTTGTGTGTTTTATGTGTTGAACGTGTAGACACTACTGCAGGTGGAAAATAACCGAAGCTTTTGTTGCTATTTCAGGTTTCTAGACGCTTCTGTAGTGTAGCTGGTATTATATTAAATTGAAGTTAAAATTATTGGACGTAGATATGGATATATGTGGAATGTGTATGTTTGAATAGAAATACTTAATACTGAAGATAATAGAAATATTCTTCAAGGCTATTTATTTTAGCTAGCAGAAGAAGATTGAAATAACTAGTTTCGATTATGATCTAACAAACAAAATTGGCATCAGCGTTCTCGATTTTATGTGAAATTATTATAATTAGTAGATTATAATTATATCGTTCGGTAAGTTAGGAGCACGGAAGGCCAATTTTTACTGTCTTATATTCCTTCGCGCATAAATTGTTATTGTCGCTCACCATGTGGCGATCCTCCTGCTTAAATTCCCGGTAGAATATAAAAAAAATATTATTACACGATTTTTTAAATTTTAATTTTAATGCTTGTTTATCTGAAACGCATCAACCGAATTGGAAACATCGCGTTGGATTGATTTTCTTACTATTAGGTACTATGGCACGATTAAATATCAATTCAACTCGAATTTCTCAAAGAGGAAATATCGCTTTTCCAAATCAAAGTGGCCACAACATTTATTTCCATTAGTTGTTAATCGCACACCTGTCTCGCTCTATTTCAATGCGAAAAGCATCTGTCTCACTCACCATCAATCACGCCCGTTCTGGTCACTGGTAATTGTCTATCGAAATTTAACTGGAAATTATGGTTAAACTAATTGTAAAAGCTATTATGTACCTATATGATTTTGATCATGTTAAATCGTGATTGTAAATAAACATGTAGTAACATGTTATTTATTTTTTTACTATGACACGTTTAATCGTACACGATCACACGATATAAGGTAAATCCTTTTGTCTCTGATCGAGGACCATCCTCGTCCAGGTCCAGGAATATTCTAGAAAAGGTGAGAAGGATAAACGGGCTATGAAAATCAATAACATCTCTTGATTAGACGCCACTACCCTCTCCACCATATCTGGCCATTTGGGCCAGGATAAGGATTTCATGGACGGTTATGACCACTTTCCTTCAGATGTCTTACCTGCTCGTTTGTCCCCTTTGTTATAAAAGAAGGCATGGCTCTATCACCTCAAAAATAAATAAATAAAGTAAGACTACATTCACGTTCTAATATATGGGAGAAAAGCCACCGGTCTAAACTAGTTTTAAACGAAAACTCCACGTAATGTAATTTGTTACTTTTATTAAAACAATATCGAATCCGATATAAAGTTTTAATTAAAATGGCGAAGCGGTTCACTTCAGCGAATTCACTTCAATGGGTATAGACTATAGGTATTTTATAAAATTAATTTTGCTGCGGTCAATATTTAACTATAATGCAAAACTATTTAGTAGTGCTCAGTTTATTAATTTAACTGCAAAAGATGAATTACGTGTTTATTTTTAATGATCCGTAATAATCACATAATTGAAATTTTACGGATTATGTATTTTTGTATCCGATATAACATTTGTGTAAATATTCCTTTTTAATTTTGTTATTATTTTTAGTACAATAAACAAATTAGGTCACAAATAAAAAAATACGTTTATAAAATATGTGTAAAAATATAAATCAATCAGGGCAGCGGTGTTCATATATGCCCTAAAGATAAATCATTGAGCAATATTTAATATTATGAGAAAATCAGAAACGTGACCATCCATGAACGATCCAAGGAAGCGAGTCGCTCAGCGCAAATGGGTCTCATCCAAGAAATTGTAGCTAGGGCTGTCTCTTGACGGTTTCATGTATTTATTATTAAGCCTATGTTAGTTAAACTTGTGATTTAAAGTTGTCAATGGCATTTTAAAGCTAGCTTTATGATTTGATTTTGAAATTTATTCAATAATATGGAAATGTCGTGTTCAAAATATAAATAAAAATATAGTTGTATTCAAATTGTTGTCTTGTCAAAATAAATTCTAAAATGATAATGTATAGTTTACCTACTACAAATTGTTTAAGAGTTTTTCGCCTCGTCTAAATGTTCGCGGCAGTCATAAATATTTACACGGATGTTTTGCCATTGTCACCATTGTTACAGGTAGTACTGACGAAGTGTAAATTCATAGTGTTTTATTTAAAGTGACCCGCCGCATATCATTTTAAAATCTTTCAATTTCTCAACGTTGGCAGCCCTAGCTAGCGGAAGTTCACGACCGCCATTAGTCAAGGTTTCCGGTGGTCGTGCTCCTCCGTTTGACTCCACGTAATGCAGCCTACAACCTGAACCGCGTTTATATAAATCCCATTTATCGAATCGAGAGAAATGTCGAAATGTTTGAGTTTTACTGACGAGTTTATTTCGATCGCCGTTTGAGGTTTGCTTCTAGCCGCAGCCACTACATTTATATATTTTGTTCAATAGAAATACCACTTACATTTCGGATAGTATTTTTCTTATTAATAAATACGATACGATATTTTTGCTACAACGAATTTGGTACTGCTACAGGCGTTTATTGTGATAATTGAATAATTTTCAGTAAATATTAATGTTTCTTGTTAATGTATACTGTATACTGAATTCAATGTATACTGTATAAATTTTTTTGTTAAAAAAACAGTTGTATTGTATATATTTCAATGTTATTATTTCATATTTTTTCTTATCTTACTTATCTTTCTCTAAACCCTGGTATGGTGTGCCTCTATGTATCCTGATTTAACGCCTTTAATACAACGAAAAGAATTACATATATGTATACTCATACCACATATTCTCTACAAGGACAAGCTTTGTAAAAAATAAACAGTATTCCGCCGGCCATAATAGAGTACGGCGATAATTCTGTTGTCACAGGTCCGTAAGGCGCTTAAAGTATTCCCGACGTATCAGAAATGTTTTATCGAGGCCCCTCGACCAATCAACGCTTCGCGTTAACACGCGTATACCCTGTTATTGCTAGGACCCACTTATGAATAAGCCTTTGTGGTTGAGGATTTTCATAGGTATAATAGATAGGTTTGGATTATCTATTGTTGTTTGACGCTAGAAGACAAGGTTCTTGTAAAATATATTTTAAATAATATATTTCAAGCTATTTATGTAAGAAAATATTACAAATGTTGGCTCTCCTATAAAAATTAATGCTATTTTCGCGGTAACTCATATAATCAATAGTGGCTTGCTATTGGAAAATAAATTACCTATTACAATCGAAGTTTCAAAAGCTATCCACAACAACTTCCAAACGTTTAATAATAGTACAGAACTAGCGTGCGTCCAAACTAGCCTTTAAATTCGTGACGTGTCCGTAGAGTGTTGCCGATTAATTAGTATTCTAACCCCTATCATTAAGGGACGCTAGTAAATCTGAGAGCGTCGCACAGCACATGTTCACCCAAATCTGCCGCATTATACATACACCAGCCGTTTGTTAGACGAGGTTTAAGAGCTTTCTAGAGGCGCATTTGATGTTAATCGACTCGGAGGAATTCTGAAGTATATCGCTTGCTACTACTATAATTGATTATTGTAATAATTTTATTTGTTTTGTATATTTTGATTTTTTTCATCCGGCTCGAAGGACCATGAAGCATGTTTTTGAAAGTAGATCTCTATACCCGGAAATGATTTAGACTTTATTGCTAGGTGTAAGTTATAAGATAAATAGTACATTGTCTATTTAACCTTATTAAAAAGATATTGACTTACAAGTGTAATAAGAAATAAAACGTCTAGATCTTTTTATCAACTTTATCATTTAACAATTTGCTTGCGTTCTCTTCTAATTTGTATCATGCGTGTGTTGTTTGTTTTAGGTGTTTTACATATTACATTTTATACATAATGTGTTCCGACATATTCCCATTATGTGTAGAGGTATATATAAACATGTCGTGAAACATCAGCTCAGGTACAAAATAAACGTACGTTCAATATCCGAGGCGTAGTCGCTCCGTCTGGTCGAGATCCAAAGCCGGCGGCGGGGGGATGGATCTCGTCTCGGTATTTCAATTAATCTGTATCAACTTTCAATCCGTTTGTACGTTGTAGGGGCTGCCGGTGACAAGCGCCCGTAAGCTTTCATTGCTCTTAGATATTGCTTTTTAAATAAGCTACTTTTTAATATCCGCAGTATCTCTTGTATCTTCGATCTCGGTCCGGGTAAATTTTTTATCCAGCTTTGATTGGTCTTTGGTATTGGTTGAGTTTTAGAATATATAATCGTTGGTATTAGCATTTTATTTCTTTTCTGTTATTGGAGTTGACGTCAAAAGTGATTTTATTTTAATAATTAATACTTACCTATTTTTTATAAACCATCATTGCTAAGTAAGGTCGTTGTCAGGATTAATAATATTATCTACTAATTATGTATTTTTTTGTTACAGGTATGTAAATGTCCAAAATAACCAGGCTGAAAAAATCAAAAGAGAAGTAAAACATTTAATATAAATTACCTAGGTACATTTAAAAAAGGTTGGTTAAATAAGGTACCATACGAGAAGAAATTTTCAAACCCAAGAAATATTCACTATGATTACCATAACCAAACAAAAGCTTCATCTTCATTATCTTCGATACAAATAGTATAACAGGTATACCGTGTGATACAGGCGGCGCTTTAATTTCGTTAATATCAATTTACATATTAAACAGTCTCATAAAGGAAACCGTATCTTGTGTAAAGAGAAGCAAAACTGAAAGAAGTTGCGAAATAAAGGTCCCACAAATGGCCCATTTACCAACTTTCTATAATGGAGCCGCTCACCGCGTCGCCTAAATAATATGAACATGGAAGTAATTACTTTCTCATTCGAAAGCCAAGTCCTAGCGAGCTTTGTAAATTTGAAAACAGAGGTCATTGTGAGTGAATGCCAATTTCTTTGGCCCTTTTCGCTTCGCCAACTTGAAAGACAAGTGCGTTGTTTGGGCTTCATTAATTAAACCTGTTATGGATGTTAGCTTCTGAAAATGAAATCTGAGGAATTGTTCACTGAATTCTTAAATACTCATAGCCTTGAATCAAGTCATTATTAAAACAGTTATTTAAAAATTGAGGATTTGATGAATCACTTCATTGATAATTATTGTTAATTTAGCTCTAATCAAAAGTCCAGTTCTGGGATTTTTCAACATAACTGATCCGCTTTTTTCAGTGGTTTTATGTTAAAATTTAAAAATACAGAAGAATAATATATAATAAATATAATGTCTTCAAAATTTAGTTGCTAAATTTCATCCGAACAAACGTTGCAAGTTAAATAAAAGCTTTCAAAAATATAAATCTCTATTTCGACATAATCAGAAAACTTGGACCGGATCGTACAGCACGAGACACATATACACTTATAAAATATCGGATATCAGTAAATTGTATCCCAGTATCCGGGTCAACCGTTGTCTGTATCGAAACAGCATTGTCAAAGATTTAATCGTTGATTGCTATCGCGTCTGTAACTTATTGTTCGCAAACTTCATTTGTACGAATAAAATGTTTTTGTTCGAAACCCAGTGATGGGATTAAATTCTGGTTTAATATTCGGTTCCTTTCAGAGCTCGCCCGGTTTGTTTGAACGGTTCCTTGTATTCATTTGCGCCTTTTGTTTTTAATCGGGATGCGATCGCTTCATCCGACGTGTTTGTGTCTTGACTTAGTGTTTTAATTAGTAGATTAGTGGATCAGTGGAAGCTGACGCTTTGTTTATGTAGTTTTTAGGTAACTAGGGCAGCTTGGTGGTAAGAAATAACATTCGTAATGGACATTTGCAAGGTTTGTAGTCTGGTGAATGTATTTCTGGAGATAAAGAGTAGGAAGTAAGATGGTCTAGTGACAAGGAGGTAATACAGAATGTAGAAAGGAATATAGTTGTTAAAAAAATGGTCCTACCTATTTTACCTACAGACACTTACCACGAAATTAAGGAGGTGCCGAGGTCTCGATGGTAAAAACTTTACGATTGCTAGTTACATTTTCCGAATACACAAAAAACATGATCTACTGAGACATCTACTGAGTTGAAATCTTTAATTAATAAGAAAAACAGGGCTAAGACTAAACTTAAAACTGCTCAAAGTGATAAAGCACGTGAAAAATATATTAAGATCCGTAATCGCTGCAACGTATTGTGTAGAG
>DWAJ01005273.1:0-11723 GCA_018238005.1 Eurema mandarina | reverse complement strand
ATGCATTGTAGAAAAGACGAAATCTGTTTCATATAAATAATTATAGAAATAATTGAGGGAGCACATTTCTAGGAACTCTTTCGTGTCGAGATGTCGAGTCTTTGAACGTGTGCAGTGTGAGGTAGAATCGATGGTTCTAGAAATTAGTCAGAGAGAGCTATTGATGTGAGATTTGCATAGATATTAGCCAAGTTATTATTGGAATATACCCGTTTAAAAGATATTTTCCATGCAATTTTGTTGCTGTAATTTCTTTTGAAATAAATTTAGTACTGAATTGAATTTTTTTCTTGGAAAAAGATAGGTATGTTATAATCTGTGTTGTAACTGTATAATGGTACTTTATTATAAATACATTAGTGCTATTTCATCACCACTATGGTTGTCTGGAAGATATCGCTTCGTAACGATAAGGCCGCCTTTTGATAAATTTGATTTTAATATTTGTGTTGTTTATGATACATCAATAACGTGTTTTTTTTATCTTTTTTATTTAAGAAATTAAACTACGATAGTACTAGAAGATATAACTATTATTTTTATGGTTTAATTTAATTATTATATACCACGTGCTTATTTTAATTTCCATAAGTAACAAAAAAAATTGTGTCATATAGAAAACGCTAAGCGCAAACCCTCAAAAATAGAAAAATAAAAAGCATTTGTAACAAGCTCTGCGAACGATTTGCCGAACATTGCCGATCGGCGGGGAGCCTGATGCTTAAATGGTTTCACTGCAAATGTAGGACTTGAGGCAAATTTTAAAAGAAATCTTAGTAGGACTTAAAGGATGATGAGAAACCGAAATTATACAGCTTTATCTACAAATAATGTAATCAAACCACGAACTTAATTTTCAATAGACCTTTCAATCGATTCAATATTCTTTAAGTGGATGTTTTAAGGCTTGAAAAAAAAACTGGGAAATGCTAATATTCTACACAAAGCTCGTCCAATACTTGCACTGACCGAACATAACGCAATGACGTCTTTATCGAGATATATATAGAAAATCTCTGGTTACCTCCAGAGGTATTATCGTCTTGCACGAGTGTAAGCTAAGGATATATGAAAAAAATAGCATATTTTAAATTAAGTGATAAAAAATCGCATTTAAATTTAACGATGATTTGGCCCAAGTTCAAATACTCAGTGTTGCCATAGTTTGAATATAGGCGGCGAATCTGTGTGAATGACGGTCCTCTTAATGATGCTCTTTGAAATGGATCTTTTGAACCCGTATGTAGAGAGCGTACTGTTGACATTTAGTTCTTACTGACACATAGGTTTTTAAAATCCATATTATATTAAAATTTATAAGCTGTCTATGCTTTAGTTGCTTTGGGGGTCAATGTCAAGTAATATCCTAACCAATAAATAGCATAAAAAATAACCTGTATGTTATTTTTTAAAAATAACAATAACATACTTACTCTGCTATTTTTGTTCACTATAATTAAATAATAATTATTCTGATATTGCTATTTCTTCACTATTATGTTACGTTTTTGTCGCTGTATTATTTCTGCATCTGTACTATAGCAACAAAATCGATTAACGCCCTTGAATATTGGATGTCAGCATAACAGAAAAGCCTTCTTATAAATAAGTTGTGAAACATCCCATATTTGTATCTGTAAGTGCTTTGGAACTTTCGAGAGTTTCGAGAGTCGCGTCAATTGGCCGATAAACTTTGAAAACCATACTAATATTATAAATGCGAAAGTAACTCTGTCTGTCTGTCTTTCCATCACGCTAAAACTACCGAACCGATTAGAACGAAATTTGGTACACAGATGGTCCAGAGCGTGGGGAGGAACATAGGCTACTTTTTTTTTTAAATCAACCCCCAAAAGATAGCGCGAGGGATTGAAACTTTTATAATTTTAAGCTTTCACGGCCAAAGCGCTGAATCGATTGTAATGAAAGTTGGTACACAGATGGTCTAGAGCCTGAGATAAAACATAGGCTACTTTTTAACTGTAAAAAAGGGTTATAAGGGGGGAAGGTCAAGGTTTGTATGAAAGTCCACGCCGGCAACAGCTAGTATTATTATAAAAAGATAATACTAACGTATCTTTTTAGAAGTCAGTGCCAAGTAAAACGATAACTATCTATTTAGCTAAATCGATATTGTATAGGTAGTAAGATTGTTGTAACTTTTACTTGTACCGACTTGTATATTGTAGAATTTATTATGTCTTAAATATACGTATTATGTTGTTCGAAGCAAATTTATTTTTTGCTTTTTAGTTTGTACTCGGTTTATTTTGGTAAAAAATTATGTTATTCCTTATGATTTTTTTTTATTTTAAGTAGGTCGCTACCTAGCAATACCGATAAATTAAAGACTATTAATCGAAGTGTTGACATTTTGTGATGACCATAATATGTTAAACTTAACCATAAGTTTAAGTATTCAATCATAATGTTAGTTTGTAATAGTTATATGAGTAGTGTATGAGTTTCTTTGCCTGTATTCTTCTCATACACCTTACCATTTGGAAACAGGCGTTTATAGATTGAAACAGACGGACGGCAAAATTATTTTATATTTTTTTGCGATATCGTAATGCATTGGACAAAGCAGATTGTGTGGCTGCAACGACATGTCTGTATTGATCTATATTTTTAGTTTTGACGTTCATAAATATCACTATGTGATTTAAGTGAATAAATTATTTTCATTTCATTTCGTTTCATATACATTTTGTCATTGGACTATCATTTGTAATAGACAAACAGTCCAAAGATGGTACGTATTTGTTGATTTTATTATCAATCCCCTTAAAACACTAACATAATTCTGAAAGCTCTTTGCAGATGACGCGTATTTCCCGCCAGTTTTTTGTTCTAATTCCCGCCATTACGTCGAAATCAGATATCTTCAGGATTTATGGTAATGTTTGAACCAATCCCTACTAATATCTGCTAATATTATAAATGAAAGTTACGTTGTCTATCTGTCTGTTTACGCTTAAACAGCTTGATCGATTTTTATAAAATTTGGTAATGACGTAGTGCTTCAGAAAGCTATATAGCTATATAGCCATGCTATATGCTATATATATGATAGATTAGCTATATAGCCATAATAATCACGATAAAACGGAAATAAAGTGTCAAATTTGGAGTGGAAGATTGTATTGGAAATCGTTTTTACTGAATTTAAAACTATATTTTTGTAGATCAACGCGTTATTACAAATAACACTTATTTGATGTATTTATATAAATACGCGATCGGGCTTAGCACGAGTAATCCCGGAGTATAAAGCAAGTGACTTATCACGAGAAAGTGTTCCTTGAATTTCCCTTCGAATCTCCGCCATTCAAATCAGATATTTTGATAAAAACCAATAATCTTCAGGTGCGAACAAAAGGTGTCTGTGTTCGACTCAACGATTTACTGACGTAATGAGATATTTTTATGTTATTTTTAAAATTATGCTACGTTCTAGATTAATCTATGGGTATAGTTCAATTTGAGTTTGCTTACGACACTACAATAATAATAATAATAACACTTCTTTATTTGAGTAAGACTAAGTACATATAAACCTATGAACCCGTAGGCTCCCGAACTAGTGTTAAACTGTATTTCAGGAGCCAGTGGCTTCTCCCATATGAACAAGATGATGAAATATATACTCAAATCGAGAAAATATAAAAAAAAGAATATAAATATTATACCAAAGAAAAGTGTTACTGATCCGAATTTGAAATAATTTTATGGTGCGAATGCTGGTTTAATTACATTGGTAAATTTCATTACAATCGGTTCACTAATTTTGACGTGAATGTGTTATAGACAGACGGACAGATTATAGTACTAGTATGTATATAGCTTCATGTAATCGAAGTTTTCAAACACACCTTTGAAAGGATCTTTAACTCACGTCCTAGCCTAAATTACCTAGATTCTCGGAACCCGCTGAATCGTAGACCATTCAGAACACGTGATCACCCCTTAATACAAACGAGGAGAGCAATAAATATGCAAATTTAGATCACACCCACTCATTCGCACGAAATTGATTTCTATTCCTGGTACGTAATAGCCAATTTCGAGCGAACATGGCTGTGCCATTGTTATTCTCAAGTAACGGGGTTTTGTCCCCACTCTCATACAATTTTTGGATTATCCCCTTATTAAGGTGTCGTTAGTTCGTTTTAATTTAGTCTATGTTCAAAGAAAGGTATAAGGATTTTTAAAACGTAAATTCGCGTTTTAACTAAGAACTATTAAAGAATAGCTGTGCCTCGTGGTTTTACCCACGTAGTTACCGTTGACGGGGTAATAACGGGATATGAAGTATCCTATGTTTTAATCCAGGGTATCACCTATCTACATACCAAATTTCAACTAAATCGATCCAGCCATTTTTGTGTGAAAGAATAACAACCATACATCCATACATACATTCTCACAAACATTCGAATTTACAATATTAGTAGGATAGGATAGGATTGAATCTTCGTAGAGATGCGTTGAGAGAATGAGTTGCACGATCTCTACGTACAACAAGACATACGGTGAACATTCACCCACACGACGATTTGCCTCGGTATTTCTTCGGAGAATCGCCAAATGGAACCCCCTTCCAGTATCAATCTTTCTTGAAAAATATAATTCAAACTCTTCAAGTCAAAAGTGAATACGCAACACCTAAGCCACTTACCACCAGGCGAGATCGCAGTCAAATATCTGCCTATCCGCACTAGTTATGCGCTGATTTCTGAATTAGCGCTCATGGTATCTATATTGATACTCATCATTCAACCATTAGCGTCTATTTATTTACCTTTTAATATTTTCCTCTTGAATTTCTCTTAATATATAGAAGCATACATAGGGACAGACAAGCGATATTGTTTTATACTACGAAATTAAACTGAGTAATTCTATTAATGTTTCATATTCATCTTAACTGTTAATTTTTTGAGATCCTTTCTAAGGGATGGAGTATTGTGCTATTTTTGACTTATTTATCTTAATTGACATTTTGAAATGTTTATTACATTGATTAATTATTTAACATTAATTCACAGCTCCTAACCTTTGTATCGATAACGCTAACCAAACTATAACAGTTTGTATATCTACAATCACAGCTCAATTATGTACACTATTATTGTAAGTGGCTGTTAAAAGCAATTCTGTGTAAACTGCTCAATTATTAAGACCGTTTCACCGACTCCCTTTAGACCGGGCGCCCTTTCAAGGTAGCCGGAGACTTGTATGAATTTTTAATACTCTTATATAGGTTTAATTGTAGTTCTCGCATTGAATAATGTTAAATTGTGAACCAATTTATATATGTATTTGAATTGGATTGGCTTGCCCTGGGTGGTTCCCTTCAACGGAAAAGTGGTGTCAGGTAACAGCTTTCCATTACACGACATTGATGACATTATATGCAGTGCATTAGTTGCAGCAGTTCTACAAGAGACCTACCTGATGGTAAGGATTCCGTCAATTTAAATCTATGGCCATTCGCGAAGCTGTGAGTCAATGTTATCGGATCTTAAATAAGAAAGCAGGTAACAATTTATGCCTAAGTAAGGAATGCAGAAGAGGATATAAAAAGTAGACAGGTGTATAAGTAAGTTCTTTCGTAAAACAATGCAATAGCAACTTCGACAAGACCTAATTCACGTAAGTTTCTGAAGAAGGTTCCTTTAAGTGTACAAATACAAGACTGTTTTGGCCTGAAATCATGTATGCATGCAAAATAGTCTTATACCTTTGAAAAGCTACATGGATTAAGTCGTGCACAATAGCTGAATTGCTGGTAGCAAAAAAATCAATTTCCCAACCCCATATACAATAAACACAACAAAATTGCATATTTCACCCTCCACAATTGATCGTTAGGCTGAAATTCCTTCAATGGAATGAAGTCTATTGTTCAAGCCTCCTGGGACGCTTGTACCCTTTAGAGTAAAATAGGGTTGTTTCAAAGCACTATACTCTTTACTCCCTTCTTTTATATACTTAATGCTAATATTAAAAATGTTGTGAGAGATTTTCGTGTAGAATTTATTATGTAGTACTATGTTGGGGACTTTTAAATTGTTGTAAATTACTAGCTTACAAATGTGGTTGATGTTATAATATGTCATAATAAAAATAATGTTTCAGAAGACAAGGAGAAGAGAAAAAAGAAAAAAAGGAGTATGATGAGAAGAGAAAGCTAATTATTATTTAAATTTCAAAGCTATAGTTACATTTTTTATAATAAAAAAAGGTCTGTTGATGTGCTTTTTCATTAACTATTACATATTTTTAGCGTCAAGAAAACTCGAATGGGTTCGCTACATTTTGAGCTAAGGTTTCCCTTTGTAAATGTTTATCCCTAACTGAGTTCAGCCAAACTTGTTAAAGATGCAATTACTAAAGACAGAAACTTAAGCCCCTCTTAGAGTTTACTTCAAACATAATTACAAATAACTCACTGCTATAATGTTAGTCGGGGAGATGGATGTAGACGAGATGAAAACTACTCTTTTTAAATTGTTAACCATGCCTATTAACTATTAAATAAGTAAAAATATATTTTGTATATTTGTTGAGTATTGTTATTTTAATATTAGTAACATTATTAAAATTTTGAAAATTGTAAACAAAAATGAGCTTATGTCTTATTGTATTGATATTTCTAGCACCGAAATGCACAATTATTAGTTATATTAAAAACTTACTCCCGAAATTTATCCTTTTCTGGTAGGCTGAAATTAGTGACGGTAATTTTATTATTTGGAATAATCCGAGATGGCACGTAGTTCCACAAAATAATTTTTCATTAAGAAACTAATAATAGAAACATTGTAGATTGAACGCCCTGTCCATCATAGACCTCTTTATAAGTGGTGTAGATGGTATATACCTCCTTTTAACTACGCTCGAGTAAACTAAACATTTCATCAACCAGCTCCCTAACTCCTATCATTTAGAGACAAATACAGAAATTGGAGTAAGTAATCCGAGCGCCATCTGCGTGCACACGATAATTCCCAACTCGGCAACTCAACCCTTTGTTGTGTGCCGATAATTTTAAGTAAGGTGACGGAAGTTTCGCTGTATCAACGCAGACAGACTTACGCAAGTCACGAGCGCTTAGAGATTTAACATTTTCACTTAACATTGTTATTTTAGGAAAGGATAGTAAGACTTTTGCAATACAACTAACTGTTAATAAAATTTATAATAGACTGTATGTAGTCTTAGTGAACCTTGACTTTGTTATTTCTTTGTTATATTGGCGAGGGATTAATGAAGAAATACTCTAGGCATTTCCTTTACGTTATGGCCTGTATGCCTTGTCACGCTTGGCTTAAAGATTTTTTGTATGAACTTCCAGTGTTGATGAATCTTATTAATCTTAACAATTGATAGGTGCCAAAGATGAGGTGACTGTATAAATTGAAGGAATTTTACTACATTCATAAACATATTACATACACATAAATTTAATTATATGTTATACTTTGTACAGTATTTCATACATGATTTATTTTTTAATGTATTTATATTATCGTTAACACTGTTTGACCTATCTAGCCTTATTATGTTTTAAAAATTACCCCGTTAAAAGACTGCTAAATAAATATAAGACCCTATATTAATTAATGAATAAAAATACTTAAGTTCACGACGCTTATTTTGTACACAACACTATCTATTCCAAGAGTTTGTAGCACGACAACGGATAAATTATACAACGTGTAACAGAAATGCGTGGTAATATTTAAGGATCGCAAAGAATACCTTATTTTAAATGAATGTATTAAAAACTCATTTCACTTGAACTATTTATTATCAAGATATTGATTTTTTATTTCTAATGACTAGCATATCGATATTTAAATTTATCGACGATACGACATAACTTTAGAGCTATCTTTAGAGTCATATACATGTCAATGACCGCTGTCTCTGTCCTGACATTATAATTCGAAAAGCGATGTAACACTTTTGTTTTGATTTTCATATTATCGAGTTTATTGAATGATGAATTATTGAAATAAAAAATCTCAAATATGATTATTTTAATGCGGGGACTTGTATATAGACTATCTATGAGCATCTGAACATCACGCAAAAATATTACCACACATTACTGTTACACGTTGTATAGACATGCTTCTTTATCTATGGCATTATAAATTAATAAATAAAAATAAAATAATTAATACCTATTTATTATTTTTATTAAAACGCTTGCATTTGTACCACAAACAAAATGTCTTTTAACGCAGTACAGTGTACCTACCACGCTTGTCAAAGTTAAAACAATTCAGGTGGTGTCATTAATTATTTGACGCAACTTTGACGAGCTGACGTTGTGTCATTTTGGTTAAATGCTAGTGGCTTGTAATTTATTGGAAATTTGGTCCAATATTTCCAATAGCTTTCTAATAGAAACAATATTATTTTACTCGTTACATTCTTACTTAAATATATTTTATGTTTAATTAAAAATAGACATTAAGTTATACCTTCCTATACCTACCCGTTTTTCTCTGCGTAAGAACTATCTTTGTACTTCAAGGAATATTAAAAAAAAAATAAGTAGGTATACAAATCTTAAGGTAAACTTAGACGACCGCCTGGCGCAGTGGTAATACGACTACTTCTGCGCGAAGGGTCGTTCGTGGGTTCGATTCCCACACCGGAAAAATATATTTGTAATTTACATTTGTTTTCTGGGGTCCGGGTGTTGCTACTTGCTATGTATTGTATGTATGTATATACAAAAGAAAAGTATGTATATGTAATTTATTCAATTATCTAGTTGCCATAAAACAAGCTTCGGCTTAGCTTGGAACTAGATGGCGCTGTGTTTAAATGTCCTGAAAATATTAATTATTATTATTATTGTTATTATTATTAAATCGATTGAGAGATTACGAGATATAATACCAACAATTGGACGATTAATTTTTTATATAGATGACATTTTAATACAGACAAGACTATATAACTCAAATTTGATATTATCAAACAATGCTTGATATCTGTAGTATAGGGAATATCTCAGTTCGGAAATTTGCGATAGGTACGTCCAATCTTAAAGTCCATTAGGGAATTGTCTGAAGCGTTTCTAGTAATAAATGTAGTTTACGCTAAGGAACTATTGTTATTCGTTCATGACTTGCATATTGTACTGACATCATTTTGTTGAAGAATTTTATTCCTGGTGTATGATTAAATTTTGGCATTTTGTTTGGAATTTACTTGTTTCGTTCATTAGTCACACTTCTTTAAATCTATATCTCAGAGAAATCACTTTTATCAAAGAACAAGAAATAAATAAACACTTTATTGACAAACACAGAGAAAATAAATACATATACAAAGAGAAAAAACGAAAATGAGGCAATTGGCGGTCTTATCGCTAGGAAGCGATATCTTCCAGGCCACCATAACTAGGCGGTAAGAAAAGTTATTTTATAGTAGATTATACATAGCTTATAATATAAAAAAGTGCTTGAATAGATTAAACTTTAGTGCTTAAATATCAACTTAGCATAGTAGATTATTCTTAATTTTCTTAAATAATTTACCAGCTTATTGGCTGCCATTTTCTATAGAATCATTTTCTTTTTTTATTGATATGAACTCACTCGGATATGACATTTCTACGTCTGCTTTAAATAGATTCCTTTCATCAAATAAAATTACACTATACGGAATAAAATCTCGTTCAGAAATCAAATCAACGAATCATTTCTATGATCCCTCCCGCGTAATGTCATCAATCATGGCGGGTTTTCAAAATGGCGCCATCTGCGTTCAAACGTGTTCGGTATAAAATGCAGATAAAATAGAACTTTACTGACACATAGATGCAAGATGTTTTTAGATTAAAAATAAATATTTAATTCTTGTTTCTTCTACTGTTAATAAATAAATGTAAATGATTAGCAGCCAGTTATTTTGTAAATAATGAAATGAAAATAAAATCTAATACTTAGGTATTTTCATTAAACTAAATTTAACAAATTTGAACGCGAAACCTTTTTAACCTCTAATATAACAAAAAACTTTTAAGTACCTATTACAAAGAGACACACCTCTCACTTCAAAGTCCAATATTTCAAAGTCCCATACGTTACACGTTAAAGATTGTCTTTTTATCTCTATCATTTAACTTTTATAGTGGTTCATTTCTTTTTATCCCTTAGGAAGGA
The DNA here is from genome assembly GCA_018238005.1 of Eurema mandarina. Taxonomy (NCBI): domain Eukaryota; kingdom Metazoa; phylum Arthropoda; class Insecta; order Lepidoptera; family Pieridae; genus Eurema; species Eurema mandarina. Next base: position 1,527 of record DWAJ01005273.1, on the reverse strand, counting down.
CTTAACCTTCCCGCTGTGGGTTCCATTAATATTTTATAAATATTTCTTGCGGTAATAAATATAGGGTGTACGCTATTGCGTAAGCCGCAAATATCGACTTTCAAAAATAGGAGCAGTAAGCTTTTTTATTTTAGTTTTCAAAACTTCTTAGGTAATTTCTTTTTTTGGTTTGACTAGGATGCGTGTTTTTTGGGTATTTATGGATCTTTGATTTTTGATCTGTATAGGAGAAGGAGGTGTCATTTGGTCCGATTTCAAAAATAATTATTATATCTTTTCATGATGATTTAAAAACTTATTCATTGTGCATTCGCCGACGTACTTATTTAAACATAAACTTTACATGTATTTATTTACTCTCATTTAACAATTCAGCTTAAAGGTATTATTATCTGTTAAATTCACATAGTCAGTATAATCACCTGAGTGTTTATAATATTGTGTAAATGGAATATGTTTAATCATAAGGCGCCGTATACACCTACAATAATATTGTACAGTCCTTTAATTGAGCAATTTTTCTCTTTTTTTTTCATAAAACAAACAATATAAATGTTTTTTAAAAATCCCGCCAAGCTGCGCAGCAGTTTGTCAGCGGAAAAACGCTTGTTTATACAATTTTATGTCTTTTAACTATCAATACAATATAGGTACTATCCCCCCTTATATAGTCTATGACACTCACTCACCTATGACACTATTAAAATCGGTTCAGCAGATCCCAAGAGTACCCCTCACAATTTAACAATTTAAAAAACACACAAATTTCACCCCTTTATAATCTTGGTAGATTTTTTTTATAAGCATATAGCATCACAGCGGAGCAAGAAAGCACCAAACCAACATAATATTGAACAACCTTTGATTCCTAACGTTCATTGAATTCTCTCAATAAAATTAACAAACCAGTCAGATTTTAAATAATACCGTGACTGACCGATCGCGATCACTTTGAAAACTAAAATGAAAAATATTGCGCAATGTAAATGCCTACACGGTGCAAGAAAAAAATATTGATCAATAAAAATTAAACTCGCTTAATCTTTTTTCATTAATTTTTTGTTTAATCTTTGTTTCAATACTATCCGTAAGCGTCCAATATTGTGCAATATTATTTAATATAAAACTACAATATTGCAATTAGGTATACATTATAAAAAGTTATGTCAATAAAATACTATTATGCTAAATGTTATGTCAAAAATTATGTAATGTCAAATTTAATTATTAGAATTAGCTATCAATGTAAGTATTCATTAACCGAATAATAGTTTTTATGAGTCAACCACACGTAAAGCTCTGTTTTAATTTTTTTTATTCCTATACTTTTCGAATGTTCCGGCAGTTTATTATATATCTTTAAAGACATGGCATGGCAGTTTTTCAAAAACGTTGTCTTGGGCGTGCTTTCGTGCACGAGTATATTTGTGTTTCGAAATTTGTCACCATGTATGTCATAGATGGTTTTATATAAATTTATGTTTTCCTTTACGAAGACGCACATTACATAAATATAAAGGCACGGCA
>DWAJ01005272.1:0-11724 GCA_018238005.1 Eurema mandarina | reverse complement strand
AAAACATTAAATCGCTTTTGTTGATACACAAATTAGTCCCACACTACCTCAGAAACTCATAAACATACCTCATTATTTAGTAGTATAGAATGACACAATTACTAATTAGTAGGTTATTTCTTTGGTAAAAACAAATTTCGTGTTAAAAAATGATAAAATTGATACGAACATAGTGATAAGAATAAACTTGTAAAACTATTTATTTAATTTTTATTTATTTATTTAGAGACCAACAGCTTTACACGCAAGACATTCAAACATTTTACTGTATAAAAAAAACACTGGTATGCAAAGCCAGTTACGGGCATATACAACATTCAGACATACAACTATTATAGTACGCGTCACGAATGTTTAGCGCTGAACGAAACCTGCGCAGAAGTCAAAAATAAGGTGTCGAGGTGTTGGCGCGGCGCGCGGGGCGCGTGATCGTCGGGTGCGCGAGCGTTGATTGGTTGTACCAGTCGTGTTGTCTTTGAGCACCAATACGTCAATCACGAGCGCGCTACCGATGCGCAGCTATTCTCGTCCAGCGCTAAACATAAATGACGCGTACTATACATGTTAATGTTTTACCGCTTTAGAATTTAACTATTACTTAAACTTGTAAAATGAAAAGATATTAATAATATTTATAAGTATAATTATATTATTATTCCAGGCAGCGGAACCACACGTGTAAATAGCGTAAAGAGTGTACATAGACGCGTTGCTCAACTGCGCCAATACTCATATATAACGTGTAATTATGTATAAACTGTGCTAGCTAGATAGGTTTTATAAGGCGTCACACACGCGCGACTCGAGGGTAGTTCTATAAGCACGGGGTTGACGACCTTTTGCGTACTCCATAGAAAATGGAACGAGAAAATGTCCTTAAAATGTCGTAAATTGATTTTTTTTAGGTTGATATTGAAAATTTTTAATTGGGCTTCCAATATTCGAAGCTGGTGGTTTTGAAAATGTTGTTTTTTTAATTTTTTTTTCTATTATTTGTATGGAATTCGCAAGAAGTCGTCAACGTCTGATTTTGCAAAGCAATAATTTATGACAAACAAAAATATCGATCTTGTTCTAAGAACCTCAGTGTGTGAGCAATCTCTAATTTATAGGCTTTTAAAATTAAATCACATATGTCAAATGTATTTTTATCTCGCTCTGATTCCCTATATCGGACAAGGATAGATAATATTTCTGTTATAAATTTTCATCTGTCGTTTTAAATGTTCGATTCAATTTTAAAATAAGAATTTAACCTTTCCTTTTCCGTTTCACGCGATTAGAGCGAGATGGACGATGTTTCTATTTGTTCATAAACTAAAAATGTAATAACCGTTTTTAATATTTTATCGTATGGTATGGTATAGATTATTTATTATTGGTATTTATTTTTATGAAAATTCGCGATCAAATATGTAATTAATGAAATTCTATATAAATTTCGTAATAACTTGGGTCTTTTTCGTAATTTTTTTAGCAAACATAAAAGTAACACAACTTCTGATTATCCCAATTATAGAAAGTATAATATACATTAACACTAAAATAGTTATGAAGGCTATGTAGATCTCGACCCTGGTGTTGCCATTATTTTTAAACTAACACAGAATGGAAAAGTATCATAATATACTTTAATGATGCGCCTAGTTCGGGAAGAGCTATTTCGTATCTTAGAAAATGACTCTGGCAACATTTAAATAAATCAAAGAAGCAATTTATATAAAATAAGGCAACATTATTTCTATTTACCCATCGCACTAATTTCGTTGAACTTCGAAAATAAACAACATGTACCAACACTGTCAGTTAAACCCCAAATTTTCATGGTAATTTTTATTTCTTTAATAATTTTAGTCTGGCAACACTTGAATCTATGAACATAATTTTGATTAAATAAAATTATTACTACAATACAAAAAATATGTACACATATTATAATATTATATCAGGTCGCAAATATCTTGACTGACTGTATACAATTGTATAGGATTTTGACGTAAAAATAGGGATTACGAAACGCCTTTTCCCGGGTTTTGGTTTTTAATTAATTTTTCATATAATTTAAACTATGATTATTTCTGTTGCATTTCAATTTTATAATTCACTAGCTGTTGCTCGCGACTTCGTCCCCGTCGGATCAATTTCTATTATTATGTTATAGTGAGTCAATCTTAGAAGATAGACATATACCGTCGCGGACTTTTTTTAGATCATTTAAAGAGGAATAATTCTTTCATACATATTTTCCATTATATCTTCGCTCCTATTAGTCGCAGCGTGATGTTATGTAGCCTAAAGCCTTCCTCGATAAATGGTCAATTCAATAAAAAAGGAAATTTCAATTTCAATTCGAACCAGTACGTTCTGAGATTAGCGCGTTCAAACAAACAAACAAACTCTTCAGCTTTATAAATTAGTATATAGATTTGTATTGGTAGAGCTGATTTCAATAAAGGGCTTCATAATATTCTCGTTTCAGGCGGCAACATTACAATAATTAATATAATTCCATAACGCGTATAATTCTTATCATGAGGAAACTTAACGGCGTAGACCCATTTAATTACAATTAGTTATATTTTACACAAGCTCCGATAGTATGAGGAAACATAGTTAAAAGTTCACCTGTTACTAGGGTGGACCTGTTACTAGTGTACGTAATCTGGATTTTCCCAGGTTTGTCAAATTATATACGAAATTCATACACTATTGTTAGGTATAGGGAATTAGAAGCTTCATTATGTTCTGAATAATTAATTTATAACTTACATTACATATGCGTAAAATAGAAACTCTATATTATGCGGTTTATTTATAACAATTACGAGTATAAGTAAAAAAATATTGTATTTTTTATTTTCTTACATTATATTATGTGGTATCCATATAATATAATGTAAGAAAATAAAAAATACAATATCCATTATTATTAAGACGAAATAACTTCAATGAAATCTCCCGCTTTTCGTAGAGCCAAAAGCGTCTAAATAATTTAATATTTTTTAATACCTTTGTTTCAGACAGAAGAGTAAGTGTGTTAATTTGAAAATACAACAATTGAAGAAACATATGAATTTACAAGCAGCTGGGAAAAAATGACCGAACAAGAGGATAACAATAGTGAGAAACTAATGTCAAAAATCAAAGAAATAATTCCAACAATAAGAACTTTTTTTTAAACAATAATTAAAATATAGGTATATCATAGCCATATTTGTTAATGATCTTGATACAATATAAAACTTTGAACACATGTAATAATATTATAAATAACATATTAACAGGCCGACTCACCTACACTTTGGGGTAAGTGTGTATAACTGACAAAAATTAGTCTATCTATTGGTGTAAAAATCAAAGCGACACAAATAGACGAACAGACAGATGCGGCGGATAACTTGGTTCTTACAAATCTTAATATATATAAATCTCGTGTCACAATGTTTGTCCTCAATGGACTCCTAAACCACTTAACCGATTATAATACAATTTTCACACCATGTGCAGTTTGATCCAACTTAAAAGATAGGACAGCTTACATCCCGGTATTGCCCCGGGAACGGGAATTACGCGGGTAAAATCGCGGGACACAGCTAGTATTTTTATATATTATAGTGATTATTATATTTAATGGTATAAGTTAATTACCAAAAAGTAATTTAAAAAAATTTCAAGATAAAATAATGTTCAAGAACTAACTGCTATATATAGTAAATTCAAATTAATATTATACCCATTAGGCCCATATTTCTAACCATGAAAATACATTAATATTGTTTAATTTTGATGAAAAACATCCTTAATATCGCTCGACAAACCCTTCAGTTCCAAGGACCATCACTTAAGTACAAGAGGTGTCTCATTGTTCATAATTTTCCAATAAAATCTTATGGAACTGTTTTCTTTTCCTCGTAGATAACATATAGTCAAATTGCATCATATCTTTCTATGACGACTTAAGGAGTCAATCAGTCTACGGGTCTTGAAAAACCCGCAACGATTCATGCGTTTACGTATTTGTGGTTAAACAATGAATATGTGTTTTTGATATAATAAAGAAGGTTCTATCTTTTGGTTTTAGTTTTTTTATAAGTCAAAATCTAGAAACTTCTTTTGAATTTAGAATATTGTTAAAGAATGTATTTCATTTGGCTGTTTTATAGCCAAATATTATGTACGGTTGACAACAGAACTATATTACAATGGAAATTACTGCGATGAATTCCTTGATTTTTGAAAATTAATTATTGTATGTCAATTTTTGTGCTTTTAGCACGACACTAGATTATGAATCTTTTAGCGTTAAGATATTTTTATAATTATAATTTTTAATGAATAAACTTTTGTACTGTACAAAATTTGTTTTAGTTCCAATTAATTTTCAGAAAACTAATAATGGTCCGAGATCCCAGGGCCACCTTACGACTGGCGACTTCTTTATGAGAGTATTGCCTAAAATATATGAAAATCAGCCATAAGAATTTACGTGAGGTAGATAATTTTTTTTATGTACCTTCATTACCTGATACCTGAAAATTGGCCGTCTGAGCAAGCTCGCAGGTATACGTTCTTAGTACATACTAACACTACTCAATCGTCCACATTTCGTTCGTTAGAAAATCGTCTGGTGGCCCTGGGATCTTGCTCTATAAGAATTCAATGTGATCAAAGTCTCATACGTATGATTGTCTAGAATATTCTGTAACATGTCAATTTCAAGTTATTTTAGAATTTAAGTAATAACATATTTAAGCTTTGCAATTATTTATAAGAAAGAAACTTATGATTTGAATTGATTGTTCGATTAAATCTTTCATCTTATCAGAATGTATACTGTTTTGATATTCCTAGCTTGTAGTAAAAATTAAAAAACAAATTCCAACAAAGTCTGTTCTTAATTTTTGTATGGTTTTTACCAAACTATTTATTTATTTGTCTGATTTATATCCATCGAGCTTATGAAGATGACAGAAAATTATTTTGGGTCAAAAATGCTAGCTCGCTAAAATAAATAGTGTTTAATAGAAAATTTAATACCCCTTACGTTATAGTCATAAGATTTAAAAGCCACTACATGTTATTTATTATTAATTTAATAAATAGAAAAATTACTGATCTCCCCTTAAAACAACAATGGGAAATATGACATTTTTCTAAAAAAATACTATGTTTCTCTGGAATTTTAATACTTTGTATTGCATTCATGGGTTTTGCATCCTGTACAAGTTTCTTATACGATTTGGGAATTTTTCCATTACTTATATTTTTCATATTACGAAGACAGGGGATTCAATACGGCAAAGGAGATGGACGCTTGCATGCGAGATAGTTTGCTCTACATAGCTCTATCATAAACAAATAATCACCTAATACCACCATTTATAAGAAAATTAGGATACTAAGGACTGTTCTAATGAACTAAATGTAATGCAGTTACTAGATTTACTTAGCAATAAACTAAGCATTAAGTTGACAAACAGGAACTTATAAAGAACTTTCTCACTAGCCGGCGCCATTTAATTGGCCGGTAATTTTGCGAAATGACCACTTTCAGGTAATCCGCGTAACACTTTGAATGACAGTTTGAGAATGTGTCATATTTTAATAGCCTGTGGTTGTTTTACGTATTTACTGAAACGTGACTTGGTCAATGTATGCATTAGTCGGACACCCCTTTGATCAATCGAATGATTAATTAACTAAGAATATTACTAGCCGTGCTTCGTGGTTTTACCCGCACTTATGCATGTTATATACACATAAACCTTCCTCTTTAATCACTATATCTGATAAAACCGTATGAAAATTTGTTGCGTAGTTTTAAATCTATACTAATATATAAAGCTGAAGAGTTTGTTTGTTTGTTTGTTTGAACGCGCTAATCTCAGGAACTACTGGTTCGAATTGAAAAATTCTTTTTTTATTGAATAGACAATTTATCGAGGAAGCTTTAGGCTACATAACATCACGCTGCGACAAATAGGAGCGAAGATATAATAGAAAGTGTGGAAAAAACGGGGAAAATTATTCATCTTTGAGGGCTTCTTTTGCGTGCGCTGCGAAAACGGTTCAAGATACCAAGAAATATGAATGAAAGAATTATTCCTCTTTAAATGATCTAAAAAAAATTCGCGACAGTATATGTATATCTTCTAAGATTGACTCACTACAACATAATAATAGAAATAGATCCGACGGGGACGAAGTCGCGAGCAACAGCTAGTGAATTATAAAACCATCGTTCTGAAGTCATCATTTGTTACCTACATATATGACTAATTTATATTACCTACTAAAGAAAAGTATGTGTACAATTCATGCCCTGCTCAGCGTGGGACTAGATGCACTGTTATGTATGTATGTATGTATGGTCACAGCTGGTGTGGTCGACAATTTGCGAGGAGGTGAACAAGCGGTGCGCCGGCGAACGGCCGCGCACTCCCGCGCAGGTCAAGATGTGGTACGAGAACTACAAGAAGAAGTGCAAGATGCGCGCGCACGATGTTCATGTTATTAAGGTAATTATTTATACACACACACACGAAATTATAGTTATTGAAATTACACACGCACACACACACGCGAGATTAGAGTTATTAAAAGGACTCAAAATGGCAACGCGAAGAAAGATTTGACTGTAAGTCGTTTCAGATCTCATTCCCGCATACATAACGATGACGTCACACATGACACACACAACACCCACACACACAGACACACGCATAAGACACACACATCTGTGTCTTTCTTACAATGTGTGTGTGTGTGTGTGTGTGTGTGTGAAGATAGCAACATTTTAAAATTCCCTCGCAAATTTTCGAAACTTCAAAACACAAGTGACGTCATCTTTATCTATGTGGGAACGCTATTTGAAAAGAATTCCAGTCAAATAACCAAAAAAACTTAATAACTTTAACGTCACTTCCGTTCACGCGTTTAAAACTAGCAGTTTTAATATACTTTACTAGCCACGCCCCGCTTTATCCGCATTTATGCATGTAAAATACACATATAAACCTTTCTTAAGAATCACTCTATCTTTTAAAAAAAACTGCATCAAAATCCGTTGCGTAGTTTTAAAGATCTAAGCATACATAGGGACAGACAGACAGCGATAGCTACTGTGTTTTATACTATGTAATGATTAAGTTTAATGGTTCATTTTTACGATGGGCTTTATTTTTTTTTTTTTGGTTAATGTAATGACTTAATGAAATAAAGGCAGTCGCGGGAAATAACTGGTCTCATTTAGCTAGAAACAGAGAGGAATGGTTAGCTTTGGAGGAGGCCTTTACGCAATAGGGGTTTCTTGCAATGAAGTTTTTTAGTTAAGTTAATTAAGTTTCAGAAAATGTACCATTATTGTATCATTGCAAGGAATAAATGGCATATTTATTTTAATAATGACTTAATGACATTTAAAACGTTAAAATGCTTCTTTATAATACATATTGTGTAGTAATAAAACGTATTTAATTCTATTTTGACAGCAACCGAGCTCAGAAACGCCGGGTCTTCTCGATGGCATGTTGTGGCAGAATATTCATCCGCTAGACGTTAAAGGTTAGACATAATAAAATTATCAGTGTCTCGCAGTTTTACCCGCGTAGTTCCCGTTACCGGGGCAATACCGGGATGTAAAGTATCCTATGTGTTAATACAGGGTACCTGTCCACATACCAAATTTCAACTTAATCGGTCCAGCCATTTTTGCGTGAAAGAATAGGAAACGTATAGTGCGCGTCATTTTAGTTTAGCGCTGGACGAGAATAGCTGCGCATAGGTAGAATCGCGCTCGTTATTGACGTATTGGTGCGAGAAAGACAACACGACTGGGACAACCAATCAACGCTCGCGCACCCGACGATCACGCGCCCCGCGCGCCGCGCCGTTACCCCGATACCTTATTTTTGACTTCTGCGCAGGTTTCGTTCAGCGCTAAAGATTCGTGACGCGTACTATACATTGTGCTTTTTAAAAAAAACTGAATTCAACGTCATTTTACCTTAGGTTCAAGGACGGTGTTAAGCTACCAGCTGATGAGCACGTAAAGCAGACCGCTCTGCCCGACGGCACGGTGAAGCTGAGCATCGATCGCGTGACCCCGGCCGACTGCGGCGCCTACAAGCTGGTCATCACTAACCCTAACGGGGAACACTCGGCATTGTGCGCTGTGGCAGTTAACCGTTAGTATTAAACCTTATATTATTTTTGGAGTGATAAGTTACATAAAGAGTTCCGTTACGTGATGCGTTACGCGTCTGACTTATATTTTTCTCTCACACGTGTTAGAAAGACTTATTTTATCTCACTCCACTCATGGATTAAATCTTTTATTGGGCGTCTTTTTTTTTTTAATCCTACATTTAGATCATTTCATTATTTTCGTTATTTTTATACTTTTCCTTACTGCCAAAGTGGACTGGAAAATATAGTTTCTTAAAAAAGAAAATAGTAAATAGAAAATATCCTTTGCTTGATAAAAATAATAATATCAGACGGTTAAAAGCCCGTGAGACTTGACCGTTTTTCTCATTTATGATTTAATGTTTTTCCTTTTGTATATCAAGAATAACCTATGTGACACTCAACAATTGTTGAGTTACTGTTGAAAAAAGTGCAATACAAAATTTCCTCAATAAAAAATTCATTACTAATCATTCACAAATTTAGCAACTCCCCGCAAGCCGTCCTTCAGCCAAGAGTTGGAAGACGCGAAGGTGGTGGTGGGTCAACCAGTGAAGCTGGAGGCGAGGGTCATGGCCTTCCCCGCGCCTGAAGTCAAGTGGTTCAAAGATGGTAAATAGTATACTAGGTTCAGACTCTTCAGACAGACCCTAAAGGTATCTTTCAGTCAGGAGATGGAAAAACATAAAGAGACTATTAGGACAAAAAAGGGATACTTACTTAGATTTTTATAGATATAGGCAGATTTTTGACCATGACCTCGTCAGGTAAGCTATACTACATAGCTACTGATTGTCTATTACTCTAAACTATATTTTCAGGAATTTCCTAAAGGAAAGACAAAGGTGGTTCTACATTACATGGTCAAAGTAAATCGCTATTGATTTCCTTATAATTTATGAAAATAGACTCAGTAGTTCGTAATATGCACCGATTAATATACACTTGACAACATTAATGATGTTTTATTAACTACTAGCCGTTGCTCGCGACTTCGTCCCCGTCGATTACTTTTTCCATTATTTCTTCGCTCCTTTTAGTCGCAGCGTCGTGTTATGTAGCCTAAAGCCTTCCTCGATAAATTGTCTGTTCAATAAAAAAAAGAATGTTTCAATTCAAACCAGTAGTTCCTGAGATTAGCGCGTTCAAACAAACAAACAAACTCTTCAGCTTTATATATTAGTATAGATATTTTTAATCCTAACCAGGTCTTCCAATCCGTCCAAGCCAAGCAGTGAACTTCATCAACCAGCCCGGCGGCATCATCGGCCTCTCCATAGATGCCTGTAGGCCTGAGGACGCCGGCATATACTCCCTCACCCTCTCCAACAAGCTGGGAGAGGCTGCCTCTAAGGCTGTTGTGGAGGTTCGTAGAATTTTTTTACTAAATTCTAATAACGCCGAAGGCGCATCACAAGTGCTTTTAAAAAGAGTGACGTCAACACTTCGAAAGTTGCCATCACTAATATTATGATCACTATTCATGGTTTTCTGATTAGGTTTTAAATCTGTTAGGTTTCGATGATTTCATGTTATGTTTTCAATAATTCATCAACTAATTTTACAATATTAATAATTATTATAATCATTGCTTTGTCGTTGTGTGGCGATATATATTTTAGGATTTGGTCTAGTGCTGTGAATATGAAGAAATGTGTAATAATTTAGCAGATTACTGCAGATTGACAAATTCGGCTCAATTCAGTTTCATTAGAAATGTATCAATTATTCAAAATGTTTTAAAATTATCTTACAGGTTGGTCAGAAGGAGCGCAAGCCCGCGTTTATATCAGAACTGATTCCGTCCAAGGTCATCGAAGGATTCCCCGTGAAGATGGAAGTCAAGGTGCTGGGACACCCACCGCCGACCATCAAGTGGTAAGTGTCGCGTATATTATGAAGTCCTTAAGGTAGAAAGCAGTAAAGATTTATTGCCAGAGCATTGTGTTTTAAAAAAATCTTTAAATTTTGATTTCCACTGAACCTTAACCAAAGGCATTTTTTTAAATTCAATAGTTATCCACAAAAGATAAATTTATTTAACAACACAAACTAATCAAACCCACGTTCATAATTTAAACTAATTTCTACTATTAGTATACGAAAAATTGCTCGAATAATGGAAAAAAAACTTAGGGTTTAAGTTTTTTCAAAATCAAATCAATTTACAAATCAATCACATGAAATTTTATTCCTCTCAATTTCAGGACCCACAATGGCAAAGAAATAGTGCCGGATGGCGAAAAAATTCGCGTTACATCTCTACCGGACGGAACTCACGCTCTACTCTTGAGTTCAGCGAAAGCTGACGACGGCGGCAAGTACGCTGTCATTGCTGTCAACGATAAGGGAGAGACCGCCAGCACCGCTGAACTTAGTGTTGCCAGTGAGTATAGCTTTTGTTGGTGATTATATCTATAGAAGTTGTTTTAGTGTTTTAGTTGTTTTAATGTAGCATTTTCATTAGCAGGAGATAGAAACAAAATGGTTTAAAAAAGTCTCGTAGTATTCGTCCTTAATTACCTTTTATAATCTGTTATAAAAAAGGGATTTTTAAGGATTTGCCCTTTTACAGCTTCTTGTTTCCGATGATGGCCGCTTTACACCAAGCCAACCCTCGATTGTTTTGCATCATAATAAACAAGCGACAATAATATTTAAATTGAAAAATTGCATTTATAATACTGATACTTTCTTCAATTAAATTTATTAAATAATGAACTTTGAAAAAATAAAACCGACTTCATGATAATACCTATTCAACAAAAAAAAAAATCGTTCAAATTGGTTCATGATCGGCGGAGATATTGCATAAAAATTTCATCCCCCATTTTCCACCCTTGGGGGTTGTTTTTTATTATTTAATTATTAATGGTCCCATTTAAATAACCTATACATTAAAGATTTGTTCAAATCGGTTCATAATTGGCGGAGTTATCGCCTAAAAAACAGAAAAAACATACGGGTCGAATTGAGAACCTCCTCCTTTTTGAAGTCGGTTGAAAATAGCAACATTATTTCTAAAATTCCCCACCAGGTCGCACAGACGACTCCAGTCCTGAGGAGCGTCCTCAATTCCTGCATCCTCTCCGCGAAGTCACAGCTGATGAAGGCCAGCCCATCGCGATCTTCGCGCCGTTCCATGGAAACCCAGTACCTGATGTCAAGTGGACAACGGCTGGCCAGGAGGTGACGCCAAGTCAGAAGATACTTCTCACTTGTGATGGAAAACGGGTAAGGTTTTGTTATGATGAACACTATTAATCATAACTATTAAGTAAGATTAAAATTCGTTTACTTCTTGAAAATATGGAGTATCCAGCCATCCATCCGTTGCTAAGATACTTCTTAATAATAAATGACTTAGAAATTTGAGTGAAGAAAATTTTATAACGTGCACTGATGTCGATATAGATGAACTGTTCAGAAATAAGATTTCGTAACTTATTTAACGTCATACTCGAACAAGATTCTTAACCTTCCTTCAAAAATTACAGATTTGTTTGTTCTTGGTGGCGGGCTTTCTGGTATATAATA
>DWAJ01005271.1:0-11725 GCA_018238005.1 Eurema mandarina | reverse complement strand
AAAGCAATACAGTCTTTATTATTATTTCTTATAGCATTAGTAATAGCAATGATTCGGCCAAATTACACACATAATGATAGGCTTTGCTAATGGAAATGTGGCTTTTTGCAGTAGCTGGGATTGAAGTTGTTTTGTTGCTTCTAAATTGTATTTGCTGTTGGACACTCAATCTAGTAGCTGGCTTGCTAGAGTAAAGTGCAATTTGTTATTTTAACTAAACTTGTCGTAAAGATATTGTTGTAAAATTGATAGATAACATCACATAATAGTATGGGTGTTATGGGTTTTTTTTTACTATTTATTAAATGCTGAAATTCTTATTTCCAATATATTAGTAAACACTTTTAATTATTCATTAATTAAAGGTTCTTTCAAGTATTGAGAATTTGATAGATAACACCAAATATTAGTATGAGTGCTATTATTCAACACTGAAATTCTTGTTTCTTGTAGTAGAAACTTTTATGCATAAAATGCAAAGTTAATGCTCTTTCAACAGTTACACATATGAGGTGAACCTTTTTACATTGCTGTTTAAATTTTATTTATGTTAAATCAATTCAATTTTTAATAAGATTCTGTCTGTATAAGTCAAACTAAAATTCTGAAATAGTCTGAAAAACTTAAGATAAGTTTTAGTGTAATTTTTAACCCCACAAGAGTATCATAGACCTATGAAATTTTTCGTCAGGAAGTAATGATAAATATTTCAAGTAAATGTTGCCTATTTTAATTATATTCAAAATTTTGTCCTTAATACCATTTGACTGTATTGTTTAAGTTAATATTAAATATATGGATTGTTATTTCTTAACTGTAGTTAATATATAAATGCATAATATTATAAATGCTAAAGTAACTCTGTCTGTCTATCTTTCCATCACGCTAAAACTACAGAACCGATTAGAACGAAATTTCGTACAAGGATGGGGAAGGACATAGGCTACATTTTTTTAAATCAACCCCCAAAAGGTTGAGCTAGTACTGCTATATAGATGGTCAGCTTTTTGAATATCAAATAATTAAGTCTCGCGGGTCGACAACATGCATAATGAAATAATGAAGTTTAAAATGAACCGATGTGCTTTATTAACTTCGCGTTTTACGTGTTTCCCATTTTATCTCGTTCGCATCGCTGGCCGTAATTATGATCCTTAATTACGTCTAATTATCATAGACTCGGTATGCCAAGGGCACTCAATGCTGGTACATTTCTCGGTTAGCAAAGTTAGAAAATAATACGTACTAACTAGGTAGTATATTAATATTTTTACATACTGGTTTACTTATCGTAAATCAAAGAGCCCTCTTTCGCATCGTAATAAAGCGTTATGGTATGTTTTTTGTATGAATAATGCGAAAAATTGTACCTTTTTTTGCGAAAAAAAAACTAATGTTGCCCTTTGACGCAAGTGTAGTTACAAAAAAACGTAGTGCTAAATAAATCAGGGTTGTGAGCTAGTCATTTGCGATTCAAATACGAGAACTATGCTACGCTTCGCTACTTATGAAGAACGAACATTGTTATCGCCAGTGAATGCGATTTAAAACACTCTAATTTATAACCTAATGCGATCGTAATAAGGCTTCTAATGATAACAATAAGGTTGTTTATGTTTGGGAAAGTTCAAAGCGTTTAATTTTAAAAGCTATGATGAAAGTTTTTAGTTTGTATAATGGTGTAAAAGACCCGTGGTTTGGAAGGCAAAGATGTATTGGAGGTACTTTTTTACCATTTAAATTTAAAGACTTAAATCTAATTAGTTTTTTTTATTAGGTAGACTAATATATAGCCAATTGTCAATACAATACCTACTAATTACCTAAGTAAGTTTAAAAATGCATTTTTTAAAGGAAACACAATTTTTTAAACGCATAAAAAACTAGCTCCTAAACTTTAAATTTAACATTAAACTCGTAAAACAAAAAGATAATTATCTCTGGATTGTATAAATAATATATACACTACATTTAAATCAGGTTATAATTTAAATATGAACCTGGTTTTAATTACAAAGAAAAAATTACCTTTCCCGTTTGCGTAGCTAGTTAATAATGTTGACTAACGTATCGTGCGATATGATGCCACTAATAGGATTCACGTACTCATGAACCGTGAAAATTCATTGCCCTTTAAAACTATGCTCTATGGAACTCGAAAGTCGAGATAAGTAAATAGAAAAAACATAGAAATCGCTCGACCAAAACATTGTGTAATAAATAGCTCGTGATTGTCTGTCTGGTTGCTATGGCGTTGCTTTGTGGGAATTTTCTATTGTTTCTAAGTGTTCTGGAATATTCTAGAACATACCAGCTGGTCCCTGCTATTGCCCCTGTGTATTTTTTCCGTTATTAAAGGACCTGGGGATATTAAAAAAGCGGCAATGCTTTCGCAAGACCTTCACGAGTGTTTAAGGGGGCGAAGGAGTTTACTTAGTATAATATGGCACCCGTGCCCTTATACCCGCTGTTCTTTGAAAAAAGTCTTTTAGTAATTATCGTCAGAAAGCACTGTAGCTATTATAGTATATTTACAAAAAAGATCCCACCAATTTTTGATGATATTAGTGAGCGCACAAATGAACTCTTAACTATTTAGGAATAGTCGTTTACATAGCAACATTTAAAAACCACATTTGCGAACTTAATTTAGCAATACTATCTCTCAAATACATATATCCTTGTTTGAGGGAAACCAAAACAAGGATATTAATAATAACAATTACTTCATTGCTATTTTGAAACAAATCAACCGAATGCAATTACAGTATGTTTAATATTTCCGCCCAATTGTTCGAAATATTCGTCTAAATCAAGTGCGCTTAATTAAGGTCCCAATTATGCAATTTGCGTCGAGATTTCCGCAGGATTTTTTGCTCATAACCATATTAAATCAATGTAAGTTTTTTTAAATGATATTCGCAAGAACATGAGTTCTGTAGAGCATAGAGTTAAATGTTGAAAGGGCGACGCCCTAGACGCGATGTCTAGTTCCCTGGGGGAGCTCATCCGAGACGGTTATCTTATGGTAACTCGTTATGCCACACGCTTATTCTCTCCTGATTTAATTAACTATTTGTGAAGCATAATTAAATTATACAAAGTTAGTTGGGTTACCTGGTTATGGACTTTTAAGATTGAGTAAATTTGAGTTTCATGAATAGTTTTAACATAGATCTCATTGTTTTTCATCTCTGAAGACAATGGATGGGACATCTGTATTATGTACTAGCCGCGATTTTTGCTTATATTACTACTTTAGCGTAATGATACGTAGCTAATGTCTTCAATGAGATATTGTATCTTCATCAAAGCCGAAGGTTTTTTCAAATTGGTCCCTCGCAGATTTGCCTTTTCAACGCTGAAAAGCGAACGATAAAATCTTCTGTAACATAGTCAATGTTAATAAGTAGTTTTAGATACCTTTACAAATAAAAATGAATTAGCATAACGATCCAGGCATGTAGACACCAGAAATTAAAGCAATGCCTATCGGTGACTTCCTCTAGTTTTTGCGTATGATGCCAGATATTAAAATAAATCAAACAGAAACTAGTTTAACGCTAGGCTCTGTGGGAACACTTGGTTTTAATATGAAATTGCACGGAATTAGTCAGAATGATGTCGGGTGTGCAGCCGGATGTCATGGCTCATTAATGGAAGGATATACTGCCATTAATGGCATTAGACACTGATTGGAAAACCGTTAAAATTAATTGTGCTAGGGTTAAGTGGTAGGATCAATTGCATTTTGTTCACGCTGTGTCGTTAGGTATGCATGACATTGACGGTGTGACGGTGTCTGTCTTGAAGCGAGCTTATAACTTGTACGTAATATATTTGCAGTATTGTTACTTGTAACTTTCCGTAGAATTATTCCTAATGATTAGAAAATAAATGCTTTATAAGTCTCTAATAGGCTATACTCATATTAAAAAGGGGAAGTTTCTGCAACTACTTGACTTGGATTTGAAAGCCTTTCACCGTTGTGAAACTATTCTCTTCCTGGATAACATAGACTGTTTAACATTAGACTTAAATATTTTGTTACAAGATACTTATAGATACCTTATATTTATACATGGATAGATTTTTTGTCTTTTTCCTCAACTTCTTCTGGTATAACATTTTTCGTTTTTCCAAGTTTTTCTATCAGTCATTTATATTAATTTTAAGTCAAATTGTTCTAAAAACGAAATGAGGTTTATGATCATGTAAGCTTGTTCATTATTTTATCGATGACTTGCAATTTTCGTTTACCATATATGGATCTAATGTGTTGTTATGTTTGGAAATACATGGATTAAACTAGTTAGACGCGAGTTTATTTATACATACTATTTGTTGTATCTAATATTTTTATTAGATAGGTATGTATTTCAAAAGTATTTTATTAAACAATGTAATAAAAAGTTTAGTGTTATATAAAATAAACCCACTTCGTTTAAATGTAGATTTTAAAAATATCACTTATCATATAAAATTCATATTACTAAGATTTCGTTCGTCCAATATCTTCAATGTGACTTTCCTTATCGAGTGACAAGTCAATAACAATTGCACTGTTGTATGCAATACTAACTCTTAATACTACAGTAGGTACTATCTTGGAATCATGTTTACATTTTGCATTGACGTTGTCCCACTAAAAATAAAACGTTATCGTCTAAAAATGCAATTTTAGATAGCTCCTGCAACCTGTTGTCATCGCGATAATACGCGTCCTACTAACACCCAGGACAAATTGCTTGACTTCTGATACGTTATCGGATGTTTCTTTAAAGCGTGTGTATAATATATACTATATACTATAGGCATATAACGTATAGACTGTTAGGCATTTAATAATCGGTCCGTCGTAAGTGAAGCCAAAGTTGTAAGTGCAAAAGTACGTTGACTTTACGATGACACTTGTATGTCCACCAATATTGTTGCTGCTATAAGAAAAGTACTCTATAATTAATGTGGAAAAATTTAAATGTACGAAAAACATGCGAATTTTGATGCAATGCATTACAGCGACGATCTATGTAAGTAGGCAAAGTTGTCGACTTTGAAATGGCTTCAATTTGCGTGCTTATACTGCGGTTCTAAGTGTAACTATTCTATGCTTTAAACCATACTGCGTATCACTCGGGATTTGTGGACATTTAATAAGTTGTAATTGCCTACATATCTAAAGTCGTAAATATTTCGACCTCAACACTCTTGGACTGCGTTAACCCAATGTGATAAGCGATAACATTACGTATAGTATTTGCATTCGGTAGTGTGTAGTGTTAGTATTATTAGGTCTAAGATTACAAAATCAGTGTTATCATTGAATCGATGAAATAAGTATCTGAAAAAAAAGTAGCCTATGTTCATTCCGATACCTACAAGAAAATATGTAGATATATTAAACTTCATGATGGCTGGTCCTAAAGTTTTTGCGTGAAAGCGAATTAAACATACCTACTTTTTTTTTATAAACGAAATCAACCTCCAACATGATCGGAGTCTGTAGCTATCTAAAAGTAATTCTTAATATACTTGTACATTATTAAATATTCTTAATCGTTGTCCTTAAATATTAAATTTTTTACACGATTTCAAAATACCTTCTTCCACATTCATAATATTAAGTGAGGATAGTAAGAAATTAAGCAGTTCTTCTATATAGCCTTTTTAAATCATGTTAATCACAGTACAAACAATGAGATATTAATTTTGTACCAAGTCAATATTGCGATTGCAAGTGAGCAAATATTCGGGAAACTTGGTCTTTTTGCCGTGTAGGCGAATGCATATTTGAAATTGACAAATTAACACATTTTCGTGTGTCCAGTGCAAGTGATATATGAGGTTGTTTGCCCGCGCTTCTCTTTGATCTTAAACACGTGGTTTGTAAGAAATTTAATATCAAAACAGTTATGTAATTTTACTTGGAACACAAACTATTTTGGGTTAAACCGTATCGATATGACTAATTTGTCATCAATGTGTCATTATCTATCCGACTTGACCAGAAGTGGTAGTAACGACAAACATTGCGAAATACAATGCTTTGTTCAAACATGACATGTCTACTTGATGAGGCCGGTGTAGGGTATATAGGCTAAGAGGTGGTACACCCACTTAGCAGCATAAGCAACCTTCAACTTACCACAGAGACTGATGTCATTGCCGTGCAAATGTTTATTTTTGGCATATTTTAATGGCTCCTAAAGTTGTGCTCTTACTTTTTCGTTTGTTCGAAGCAAACATAATTATGGATGCAAATTAATTACAGATAGATTTCTGCTTTAATAGCAGGTACATAGCCGGATGTGTTTTTTTGTGGTGTTTTTGAAATTGAAAATCTCTTCGCGCAAGTTAGAAAAAGTTGATTTGATAGACTGTGAAACATTGTATGTTCAGTTAAATTAATTATCAACACTTGCTAGAATTTCTTGTCAACTGGTTTTCTCTAAATTGGGGTTATTTTTACAAACCGAAAGTAGGATAGGATACCAACGGGTTTTAACACTTATTAATTCTCTTGTCTGATATTTAAGCATTTACTTGTAACATAAAAAGGAATGCAATTAAGAAAACAATTCCTATATGTAAGCAATTTTATGCAAAATTGTAGCCGGTTGATGATTTCGCGAATTTCCAACTTTGATAGTCTCCGCTCACTCGTTCGCCCCATACAAGTGTTGTAATTAATTTGCAGCCTAATTAAACGGTGGTAAATAAGTAGAGTCAAAGCCGGCGAAAATTCACGACGCGCATGAAATATTCGCTAACAGCTGACTGTGATTCAGTGATTCGGTCCATGCATTTTAATCAGCCTAGTGGAATTTTCAGTATTAACGAAATGTTTTACCTGTTCCAACAAGTTCAACGTACCGATCAGCTGAGTCAACAGGGCTTTATTCCACCACGTGTTTAATGCTGCATTAACTTACAAAGTTGCGCAACCATGTGTGTTTTGGCTTGAACTCACGTAAGAAATGTATTACGTCCTCTAATGTCTTCAGGATACGCCAAAATCAAAACTGACTGGCCATCGATAACGAACACCACAATTAGGCACGTGCTCGTAAACCGATGTAAAAACCTATCTAAGAAATTAAACGATTCGTTTTAATAATCTATAAATGGATTCCGTGCATTGACGGAGATGAAATGAGGATTCGATTTGAATATGACATGTCTGCATCAATCAGATGGTTATGATGTCATTCGCTTTGCCATTAGGTGCTTTTTTAGAATTTTATTTTTTCTGCATTGATTCAGGTATGCTATACAAGTCGCAACCTGTTTGATTTGACCAGCCTTCACCTTGTCGCTCCTTCGTAAAGATCAGCTGTTAGATTTGTAATATTACGCCGATTGCATACGATATTTAAATGTTGACAGACATTTCTAGCGATCGGTGCTTTATTTTCCTTATGGTAATTTTCAGAATTTAAATATTGATATTATTACGTCGATTCTATGGCGATAAATCCTGTTTTAATAAATTTTAATTATCACTAAAAATGCTCGGTTTTTTATTAGCTTGTATAAATTATCTTGTAACCATACTGTCGAATTCCAATATGTTTTACCAACGGTCCAGAGGTGTAATAAGTTTTTTTCGCTTTTTTATACGCGAAGTCGATTATTTACACTCGGGTCAATAAGTTTTCGAATGCTAGATAAATATTGTGTTATCGATTTATATGTACATACTTTAAATCGTGACAGGAGAGTTTTTGAGTGCAAAATATTAATTTGCTCCGTCTATTTACAATTAGTTGAAATAACAGCACGCAAAAAAATGCTTGAAGACGTGCTGTGCGTTGTAAAATTATTATGAACTAAGCATATATTTACTTAGTGGTTTACGGTGTTCTCAAAACTGAGTCGAGGTAACTGACGGAACTACAAGTGTCTGTAAAGTGTTAGAAAATCAAACAGACGTATAACTGCGTTTGCTGATCAAACATGGCTGACCTCATTGAGGGGCCACTACGAAGCACCTGAATAATCTATTTTCAACCGTAAAACCAGAAGCCGGGAGGCGGGGCAGATAATTGGATGTTACAAGCGATATAATTAATGTTTGTAGGATTGAATTTTGAAAGGTTTTTTTGTTAAATCCACTTCAATATATTTCTATCCGGATGTAATGAGTTCGTCTTCTACAAATTTATTGTTTAGTGGTCAGCCCAGCTGATGTCTCAATATCTAAACTACTAAGCTTATACATATAGCTATTATTAAGATAGAAGATAGTTACTAGATAAAATAAGTAACACATACACGCTAGGGTATATACCTGACAGGTTTGCTTGTAAACTTAAGTTTTACATCTTAATAATTTTAAGGATTCTACAATCAAACTACGCTCTTTAGAACAAAAAGCGGCACAAACAATAATGCCAATTGACAATGCGAATTTCGTGTGCGTTTCTTTTCGTTATGCAATCGGGTGATAAATGATCCGCATGTCAGTATGTGTATTATTCTATGTAATGGCGACTTTTTTGCCGTCTCTTGACACCTGAGACGTGGTATAAATCAGTTGTCATCGGATTTGTCTAGGACAATGTTGATTTGGTAATCAATTGATGTCGAGTCGAGATTGAGTCTAATGCCTGACTGACGTCACGTTGGAGCTAGTGCTTTTTTGAGGCATACAGAGAGGTTCTTGGTTGTAAGCGCCCAAGGACATGCGCCACGCGACTTGATCTATAAGGTGTTATTATTATTGTATAGGTATTCGTTATAGATTAATTAATTAAGTATGTGACGAGTATAATTAGTTATAGTTTATTTAAAATAGTATTGAAAGGTCAGAACTTGAAAACTTGGAGGTCGTTTTTTAACAATTTTAACTACACCTTACTAATACCATAAATAATAATGAAAATTAGATACGATGGATTCTGGAGATTAGCAAGGGAAGGTAGCGAAATTTAAATTAGATATCCATGGCTAGTCGTGCCCCGCATTTTAGCTCATGTACCTGTAAGTAGGTACTTTACCGTACTGTTAAGAAATTATGAACGTAGTTAGCAAATAGATCAGAGAGGAACCTTCAACTGTGTATAATAGAAAGATTTCATGGCGTCCGCCTGCATCTGTCACTTCAGTTGTCGAGCGCCTTCATCTCTGGAAGCTTAAATGTGCAAAAAGCCTTCAACACAAAAAGCCGGTGAATCCATCACGATCTTCGCTAGTATGTTAAGTAACGCCACACGTTTCTAGTTCAATGCACTCACGAAACATCATTTTACTGAATACCTAATGCCGTGACGTCGATTTCATTTGAACATTTTCCATCCGAGCCGTTGTCACGATTCGCTTAGCTTTTTCAAGTCTTTGTTGTTTTGATCGCTTTCATGACTGCCTAATGTGAATCTTTAATGTGAAGTCCATATATGAACTACTCATGTTCCTCCCATAAGAGAAATAGGTTGTACTTTGTTCTAAATTTTCAGTCGCGTTCCTCGGTTTAACATGTAGTTTTCTTCAGTGGATGTATACTATCTGTTAATATGTGATCTAATCTAACTGTTTGCCAACTTTCTGCTAAATATATTCTAATATAAATAAGAAAAACATGTTACATCTTTATACAATAAATACGCATATTATACTTAAACAGGAAAAGTGTAAGTCTCTGTTTGATTTACTTTAACCATTATAATGTTATAAGGAATATATTTAAAAGATCCTATCTTATAAAATAGGAATAAATGCCAAATGGCTGTCGACAGTAGCAAAAGCCGTCAAGTTCCCGGTCACTGCACTCTTAGGTTTCCTCATCTTGTGCCTTTTTTCTCTATTGGCGTTCGTTGAATTGATTTTCGCCTTGGCAACGTTTATTTCCAGTGACTGGACGCCGTGAGATAGTCCAATGCAAATGGCTCTGTACATAGTGAATTGGAAATCAAATAATGCATTGAACCCGTAGTTGGCAACTGTTGCGATAAAATGATAGGTCTGTTAGTACAGCGAGCTGCACGAGTATAGTAACATATTTAATAGCGAGAAATTTATAAGAAAGAGCAACTATCAGAGTTTCTTTCTGGTTCTCCTTTATAGAGATTGCCTTCCGAACCGGTGGTAAATGTTTTTGTAATACCATGATGATTCAAGAGTGTTACTATATGTAGCCTAGTTGAATAAAAATACTTTTGACTTTGACTTTAAATATTATACAACATCTTAACAATAAATTCTAATTTCATTGAAGGAATTGTTGTGCCCTGAAATGATATAACAATTGTCGTCGAGACATTTGTTGTAGGATTTTTCGTGCTACGATAATTTGTAATTTTAAAAGAATAAAAATATGGACAACAATGTTTGCTATATCGATTTTAACGTCCACAAATCGTCTTCAATACTAATAAGTAATAACATTCAGGTATAGGCGACTCTATACTCGCCAAGTGTCAGTATATCACAATGTGATGGACATACACACACGCACACAAGTCGTGTGCCCTATTATTTATTGTACCATTGTTGGCCACGTACAGATAGATAGTTAAAATCTCCTGTCATACATGATTGAGTATTGTGACATTGGTCGTAGGATTTATTTTTTTTGCATTATACGCACTAATTATGTAAATCATTTCGGAACATTAATTACGTATATAAATATAGCTATCGTATCGCGTCTGTAAACGGCAATTATATGCGATGAATGTTTGACAGATTTTTGTAAATGAGTCTTATGGTAAAGTAAAAACTTTTTTGTCTTTTTTTTTTTTTTAATTGTCAAAGTGTTTAAAGAAAGAGTTTTAGGTTTTATGGTACATTTCAGCGCCTTTTTCTACGACTTGTTTTGACGATATATTTCTTCGCGGTGTTAGTTACTGTTTATTTCCGAGCTTGCGTTTGTATATTTCTGTAGTAAATTTCATATTTTTTTTACAATGGTTTATCATTAGATATGTGTGACAGTGTCACAGATATACGTCTTACTTTTAGAGTCTGTTGGCGGAATACTGAAACGCAACTTAAATTTAAGTACAACTTAAACCGGTCCGATTTGACAGTTCGTCATACAATTCCGTCAATATTACGAGTCTTAAGGCGTGCTATTTTGTATCATTGAGGTTGTTCGTATATCCCTAACATGTGTTTGGGATTTAAATAAAATTATAATTAATTAATTGGTCAAAAATAAACAAGGTTTTTTTGTGAAAGCATATATATAATATAAGCTAAGTATATTTGAGGATGATTGCGAGAATAATATTGACTAATTGCGAAGCTTCAATTTGCTTTAATGTGTTTTATGATTTGCAATTAATTTTATTTTGTCGTATTATAATATTTGATACGGAGATATTTTTTACATATGTCATGAAGAGGTATGTTTTTAATTTCTCCTGTTAGTTTTTGATTAATGGTTTATCTTTCGTAAAATAAAAATGAATCGCGAAATGTGTTGCTAAGTGCATAATCTATATATACTAATATTATAAAGAAGTCAAGTTTGTGTGTTTGTCAAATTGTAAGGGGTAATCTCGGGATCTACTGAACCGATTTGAAACTTCACACATTCACAAAGCCACATTATTGCTGATCGATTTCGAAAATTCTCTTTTAGGTTATTCCTTGAAGTACGAGGAGGTTACTTTTGTGTGTGTTTTGATTTTTTATGGTCTCATTGCAAGTGGAAGCGTCATAACTATTAGAAAAAGTAGCTGTAGAAATGTGAAAATGTATCTGTTTACGATGTATGTATGTT